>JAAGKR010010073.1:0-14833 GCA_011419295.1 Clarias macrocephalus
CGATAGCTCAGGACTGGAATCTCCTACAGTCTACCTGAGCCTCCAGGAACAAACTGGACTCCTTTTAATTTTAACACATCTCCTGTTACACTGAACTTCCAGTACACATTATTAAGTTGATCAATCCCTGCTATCCGTTATCACCCAGATGAGGATGGGTTCCCTGTTGAGTCTGGTTCCTCTCAAGGTTTCTTCCTATTACCATCCCAGGGAGTTTTTCCTTGCCACCGTCGCCCTCGGCTTGCTCATCAGGGACAATCTTATTTTGATTCATACACATTGCATACAGACTTACTTCTTTTTATTGTGTAAAGCTGCTTTGCGACAATGTCAATTGTTAAAAGCGCTATATAAATAAAATTGACTTGACTTGAAATTGACTTGACTACACCGGAGCCATGATCAGACTGTCTGCTTCATATCTGAAGCCCTGGCCTAGGAGGAACTCCTTTAACCGCCCAAACATGTGGAAATGTCTTGGAGTGAGGTAAGGACTGTACGGAGGATGTAACAATTGACCAGTTGAGTTCCTGGAACGTGCATGTGGTGTTGATGAACAATTCTGTGTACAGCTCCCACAGACAGATGCGTCTCTTCTGCAAGTTCGTGACAAGTTATCCTTTGATTTTCAAGGATCAGGCACTCAACTTGTTGAATGTTTGTGGGAACGACAACAGTGAGTGACTTACACATTATCATTTCTCCAAAACTGTCCACAACATGTAAAGGAAAAATATTCACTATTGCACCTTTAAAGGTTTAATATGTACGTTGTTCAGGGTTGATTTTGAGTATTATGTCTAACCACAGGCACACACCTTCTAGAAAACCTTGTGACTGTATGTTGTATTAGCTCAGCTTTGCCCGACTCACCGTCTCCTGGCCCTCTGTCTATGGAGGGCATCCGCGCAGATGTGTGCATGACGTCGGCTGAATTTTGCCTTACAGGAGACGTCATCATCTCTGTCTTTACAAGTCTGTAATGCTCTGTTTCGATCTCCTGTAAGGGAACAAAAAGGCTCTGGTGAATCCAGTACAAGATTTTGCTGGATAACATTCAGGATGGATACTTATTACATGAAAGCTATGTGTGTGTGTGTTGTGTGGTTGTGTTTACCCTGAGCCGATGAAGCTTCTTCATCAGCTCGTCCACCGTTTGCAAAATCTCTTCCATGTTCTTGATGACGTGTCGCTGCGTGCTCCGTGACTGGCTGAGCTCAGACGCGTTACTCATCGCCTCCGAACGCGAGCGCCGTGATGTTTCCTGCTCTTCCTCACCTTGCTGTGAAGACAATACGGGTTCCGGTGCTATTGAAGGACTCGAGTCTCTCACCTCGTCCGTGCTGCTCTCATCTGTGAGAGCTCCGTGCTGGTCTTTCGGCATCACCAGGTAGAACATGTTCCCTAGACACCGAGACGAGAGAATAAACTGAAACCAGGATACACAAATACTACCAGAATATATATTGTCAAAACTATTAGCTCGTCTGCCTTCACATGCATATGAACCTGAGTAACATCTAATTCTTAACCCATAGGTTTTAATATGCTGTTGGCCCACCATTTCCTATAACCAGCTATAACACCTTTAACTCTTCAGTGAAGGCTTTCCATAAGGTTTAGGATTGTGTTTATGGCAATTTTAGACCATTCTACCAGAAGTGCATTTGTAAAATGTAGACACTGATGTTGGACATGACGGTGCCGTCCCCAAACTGTTCCCACAAAGTTGGGAGCATGAAATGTCCAAAATGTCTTGGTTAGCTGAAGCATTAAGAGTTCCTTTGACTAGAAGTAAGAGGCAGAGACCAACTCCTGAAAAACAACCTCACACCAGTTCCAACATGACAGCGCACCAGTGCACAAAGCAACGTCCATAAAGACATGGATGAGCGAGATCGGATGTAAAAGAACTTGATTGGCCTGCACATAGTCCGGACCTCAACCTGACAGAACACCTTTGGGATGAATTAGAGTGGAGACTGTGAGCCAGGCCTTCTCGTCCAACATCAGTGTCTGCTGACCTGACAAATGCGTTCTGGAAAAATGGTCAAAGATTCCCATAAACACACTCCTAAACCTTGTGGAAAGCCTTCTCAGAAGAGTTGAAGCTGTTATAACTGCAAAGGGGGCGGGGCCAACATCATATTAAACACTGTGGATTAAGAATTGGATGTTACTCAAGTTCATTTTGTTAATATACTGTAGTGTATATTAGAATAATAAGGCTGGTTTGTTCAGTATGATCAGTTAAAAGGAACAATCTACCTTGAAGGACTTTATATGAATGTTTATAATTAATGCCATTCTATCCGATCTGGTCAGACTGGAAATAAATCAACAACACATTTATTTTATGATCATTTTCAGGTCAAGTACGCTGGCTGATTGCATTCGTGCAATGGAATGTTTTATGTAAAATTTTGAATTGCTTTAATATCTTCATTTCAAGCATTCACTTTCATTAGGTACTTTTTTACAATGTGTTCAAATAAGCTTTGAGGGTAAAAAAATGAAAAATAATATGGCACAGGAATCCCCCCTGTGTTGGTGAGAATTTAATCAAGTGCTATTCAAAGAATGACTTCAGAGAGAGGGAAAAGAAATGGACTGAGAAATCATACAGCTAAGAACTTCTCCTTTAACTAGTAGAGCGAGAGTGAGCGAGTTTAATGTGATGCTCGGTCTATCATTTAGCGCTGATTTCTGCACTGCTTTTATTAAACTCCACATCTCATTTCCCTCAGGCAAGGCATACATTTCTCATTCAGGCTATTTTGAACCTTGTGAATGAGATCCAGTATTTAAAAAATGTAATGCATGATGTTTTCTGAGGGTAATGAAGAACTCGGAGCGAAAAAAAAAATGGAGGAAATAGAAAAATCTGCATCAATATACCAGCTTCAAGTGATAGGAGAAGCTCTGACATTGAGATCATAACTAATAAAAGTCTTAGGCAGTGTATTATCTGTAGTACAAATCATGTTAAATATGTTTATCATGTCTGCGTTATTCCGTACAAAACCATTCATTATTTCGGAACATAACTAAAAAATAAAATAAATTATATATATATATATATATATATCTGCATGCCTGTGAAATGAGTCGAGTGTGATGAAGTTACACTCAGTAAAACCTAACAGTTGTTTTACTTATAGCACTACAGGTTATTTTGAATCAAAGAGTTTTCACACCAAATATTGACTGTGTTTATTTTATTACTCTTTATTGAAGTTTCTTTCATGTAGCAATGTTTTCAAAGGCATCTTTGCTTATGCTACACGCAACTTTGTCACACTCGCTCATTCCTATTTTCATGCAAAACCCATGTTGCTTTCTTTACAGCCATGCAAATATTCTTCAATAATGTTATTTATTTATTAATTTTATAAGTTATGTCAGGAAACACTGAATGGTTTTGTACACGGTGCCTAAGACTTGCAAATTCTTATATACAAGGCAGGAAGGATTGGTGCATCCGTAATGAAGAATCTGTGGATCCGCTGTACTGATCCCCACCTTTTGATTCGGAAGTTTGGATGAAGGTGACATCAGGCATGTCATCGGGATTAGAAGAAGAGCCCGCACCCACAGCTGTGCATGAAGGACAGGTAGAGGAACAGTGGTAGAGGTGTGTGTGTGTGCATATACGTGCATGTTGATGTGTGAGGGTGTGAAAGGAAGTGCGTGGGGTGAAATTAGATCACCAAAAGTGCAAACAAGGAGAAAGGAGGTGATTGTATATGTGCGTTTTAGAAAGAAAGAGAAGTGAGACGGAAATAAAAAACAAGGAAAAGTGCATTAAGATCACATCAGGCTCATTACAGCAAGATCTGAGCACATGCAGAGAGTGGGGGAGAGAGAGAAGAAAATGTTAGACAGAGATTCATTAGGAAAAATATTGATAATTATATGAGAGGCGTTCGAGTCAAACTGGGACTTGTGAGTTAAAATCTCCGTTTAATTCTCTATATAAGCCACTGCTACACTAATGCACTTATCCCAGTGTATCACTAGTGCTTGGACACCACCAAGGTAGAAGGTTTTCTTAGTACACCAGAGCCATGATCAGACTGCGTGCTTCACATTTGAGACCCTGGCCTCCCAGGAACCCGAACGTTTGGAAATGGCTTGGAGCGAGACAGTAACGTGCAAGAGATGTTTGTGAATGATTGTGTGTACAGTTCCCACAGACGTATCGGTCATCTGCAAGTTGGTGACAAGTTATATGTCGATCTTCAAGGATCAGGTGTTCCGCTCACTGAATGTTCACTGGAACGACTGCAGTGATCACCGAGTCACCTCACCTCATCTGGGATCGTCATTCACAGACATACAGCCTTCTTTAAAACGTTTGCACCATTCAAATGTTTTACTGCGGCTAAGAGTCTCATCACCGCACTGCGCTTACAGTCTTCTGTAAATGTCGATCAGTTAATCAGATGCTTCATCACAAGTCCCAATTTGACTTGAACGCCTCCCGGACACATCCAAATGAATCACATTAACAATAAAAAAAAAAACTGAATGAGGCTTAGAAATATTTATGCTGAATAATAAAAAGGTTTAGTGCATTTATTATGCACAAAGTAAATAAAATGTCTAAAGAATATCCGGTAATAAAATTGCGAACATGTAAAAGTATCCAAATTAGTCTCATCCTAATGCCCTCCTACCATCCCAACTCTACCTCTGATGCAAACACAACCAACATCTCTACAATGAAAAAAAAACATCTGTCCATTAACATCTGGACAGAGGTAGAAGGTAACTGAGGAGAATTTACTTAAGTTCACATATCTGTACCTTACTCAAGTTTGTTTTATTACAGGACACTTTCAGCCCACATCCTAAAATCAAGTATCTGTAACTCCTACTAAACTACATTTGTTAACGGCGGAATCAGTAGCGGAGCCGGTTGAAGACGGCGACAAAAAATCCAGAAGGGGAGAGAGAGGGAAAGAAAGACTTTTTTTTTTTTTAATGAAAGGCTACACAGCCTTTCATTTTACTTTTGGCTACTTTACTTTTGGTACTTGAGTAAATTTGAAGGTGAGTATGTTTGTACTTTTACTCAAGTACACAAGTAAATAAATGAAGGACTTCAACTTTTACCTGAGTAATATTTGCCCTGTGGAATCTCTACTTTTGCTGAAGTACAGGATTTGCCCCCCTCTGGATCTGGATAAACCTTCATACCCTGTATATATCCTTTATACCAAGCAATTTTAATACATTCGTTTTTTTGGTAACTTTGCATATTTTGTCATTTTTAAATTTGACTACATTGTTTATTTATTTCTTTATTTAATTTTATTTAAAAATGTATAGTCATACTGCATATGGCAGTGTATGTGAAATAAAATATGAATCTAGATGTGTTGAAACGTCAGAGCTCTTCAGTAAACAGTTAAACTATTTGCATGTGTTTTAACAACATTTTTACACTATTGAGTTCTGTTCTAATATCCCATAATAATCATTACTCAGCACTTTTAATAGACCAGGAAGTTCTGTGACTTCCTGGATATCGAATAATTCATACATCAGATTAATGCCAGTCATGTCTATGATTTTGTGACATCGCAGAACGTGCTCATACGCAAATTTCTTGTTAACTAATAAATGCACAAAAATGTCAATTTGGTATAATTTTTAAATTTTAGCTAAGCTGCTGTACGCAGTGCTCACCTTTCCTGATCACACGAACAGTCAGTCGCTCCGCCTCTATGGGCGGGGCATCGACCTGATCTGGCACTGACTGACCGGAGCTTTCGCTATAGCTAGGCTCAGAGACCTCTGACCCCGCGCGGTCTGTGAACGGGCTCCTTTCATTGGCTGTTTCGTTGGTAGGCGTGTCATCTGAATCTTGGCTCCACCCATCTTCAAGATCTCTGAAGATTAACTGTCTGAGTGTCTCAACTGAGAGAAAGCAAGAGAAAGTATATATATATATATATATATATATATATATTATATATTATAATACATCTATATATATAAAAAACTGCTTAAAGAGTTGGAAGTGATACAATAAATTCCAGGTTTAAAACTCAAAATTTTAAAGTCGATATGTTCAGGGGAAAAAAAAAAAAAACTCAAAACTTGTGAGAAAAAAAAAAAAAAGAGAGAAAAAACAGAAATTTGAGTTTTAAAAACAAAGCTTAAGGTTTTTTTTTTTTTTTTAAGTTTTGTTCAATTTCGACTTACAACTTGAAAACTTTAAAAACTCTAATTTCCTGCCCCTCCCCTTCCAAAATATCTCTTTTTATCCCATATTGGCCCTAATACTCCGTCGTACAATACAGATTTATATGTCCCTTCTTTTTTCCCCCTCTATGAGGTTTTGTTTCCTAACCGTCTTGCAGGGCCGCCTCAGACACTTCCGGTCTCAGCTCCAGGTTATTGTTTCCGTCATCGTGGAGGAAGGAATCTGATTGGTCGGTTGGCGTGTTCGTAACGAGGGCATTCTCATCGTCGCTCTGTAAATCTCTCTCCACAGAACTCGTCTCTTCTGCCAGTAAACCGTCTGAGAAACCACACGGAGAGGTTGTGAGAAGAAACAACCGGCTGCATGAGGAATATAATCGCACGTATGACACGATTCACTCACCATGATTGATGTGACTGCCGTGTAATCGCCGAACGAGGGATCTAGAGGAGACGCAGAGAGACAGGAGGATCAATGTGAACGTTTTACTAGAAAAGATTTTCCCTTCACAATAATCAAGCAACAAAGGGAAAGTAACTGACTGAGCTGGCGATCCTTGTTTGGTGGACGCAGCACCTTCAGAAGCCAACGCGATTGTCTTTTCTAATAAATCTTTCCAGCTGTGCAAAACAAAAACAAGAAATCTGGTTGTAAATTCCTCAAAAACTGTATAATCTTTATATTAATTATACTCGCTAATGAAAAAACGTACGTGGTTCTCTCAGACGACGTTCCGGCCACCAGCTCATACATCTGTCTCTCAGACGTGCTGACCACATACAGGGCTTTGTTATCTGAAAAACACACACACAGACTGATCAAACAAACTCTGCTACAAATATTGTCCCAGGATGACCCACAGACGTCCACACACATACCCGTGGCGTTGGACCTGACGAGGGAGGAGTTGAGTCGGACCACGGGGCAAAACGGCGTCTTATGGTCGGTGCTCCCGACTCCGCCCAGCAAGCGTGACGGACAGCGCAGGATCAGGCGGTCATCCGGACCTCTCTGGAGGAGCACCAAGAGGTCCGAGAGCAGCAGAGCTTGAACCTCTGAAACACACACACACACGTGAGGAATGAGGAACAGTGCTAGGCTTAAATAAGCGGACGATGTCATTTAATTCGTAATCATCTCCTCACCTATAACTTTATCTTTACTGACTTTCCACGTCAGAGGACCTTCATGAATCATCCTCTTCGTGGTCAAGTCCAGATTCTACAGAAAGACAGAGAGAGGGAGGATTAGTTTGAATTCTAAGTATCCACAGTTGATATTCCAGGTCCAGGAACAGACAGATGTGGGTGGTACCTTGAACGACGCTGCGACGGGATTGGCCTGTCTCTCCAGAGGCGACAAGTCCAGTCTGCGCTGGTACTGGCTGAGAAGCTGCCGGTGCTCTGTCTCCCTGACGACCTCGTTGACGGCCTGCAGTATCCCGCGGCAACACACCTGCGCCCTGCGCAGAGGCTGCAGGTCCGGAGACGCGGCTGTAGAGGAGAAACGACGGTACGGTGTTAACAGTTTTCACGCTTTTAAAAAGTCTACGTGATGTCTGGTGTGTCCGCGCGCACCTTCGGTGTGTTTGATGATGTTGTCCAGCAGCAGGGGGTACTTGGTGAGTCTCTGCATCTCGGACACGAGCAGGTCTTTGAGCTGCAGCCGGCGGCAGTGAGGACTCGCCTCGCATTCCTGACAATACACATCACGGTGAGAGGAGATCGAACTCACTGCTCTGGTCTGAACGCTATCAGGACGCTGCTCTTACCTGTATGAGGTGAGCGAAGCGAGGGTCTTTGCGCTGCTTGTTCTTGATGAGCTCCAGCGCCTGACTCTGCTGACTGCACCAGTGAGAGACCTGGTCCTGAAACTCCTCTCCTGCTGCACCTTCAAACTAACACACACATACACACACACACATTTATTATATTGTAACATGATCTCCAGGTCACATCCACTATAACGAGATATACAGGACGGCACTCACTCTAGCGAGCATGATGTCTCCGATGCCTTGGACTATAGGAGACTCTCTTAGCTTCTTCATGGACTCACAGAGACTTGCTGCAACACAGAATACACCGTCAAAACGAGGACACTGGGGACGGGAATCAGCAGTCACCTCCCGATCACAATACCCAAGTGAGATTCTGTGTGTCTCACTATTTTAGAAATATCCTGATTCTACATTACAACTTTAAAAAGTTTAACGAGTAATTAAATGTAGTGTGTTTGTTCTTTACAACATTAGTTTTATTACTTAAAGAAAAACAATCGCAACACAAACTAATTTCAAATACAGGAGTTTAACTTTTAACTACAAATTAAATTAAACAAAAAAATATATATTTTTTTAACTTTTTTAATCTGTCCACCATATTTATTATTTGTAAACAAACTTAGAAAATAATTCATTCCTGTCAACTGGAATGTGTAAATCCTATGGAGTGCGCCACCTGTAGGATTATAAAGGAACTGTGTTTACCTCAAACGCCTCCAAAGTTCAACAGTAAGCGTGTGGGTTGAGCGGCTGCGAGCACGACTACTCACTCACTCACTCACTGACTCACTGACTCACTGACTCACTGACTCACTGACTCACTCACTCACTCACTCACTGACTCACTCACTCACTGACTCACTCACTCACTGACTCACTCACTCACTGACTCACTCACTCACTGACTCACTCACTCACTGACTCACTCACTCACTGACTCACTCACTCACTCATCATCATCATCTATACCACTTAATCCTGTATTCATGGTCGCAGGGGCAATTTGGGAACGCCAATTAGCATAATCTGCTTGTCTTTGGACTGAGGGAGAAAAACCTTAGTACCCGAGGAAACCCACCAAGCACGTGGAGGACATGCAAACTCCATGCACACAGAGACGGGAATCGAACCCGGACGCTGAAGGTGCAAGGCGACAGTGCTAACCACTACACGACCGTGCCGCCCGAGCATGACTAATTCTACTATTTAGCGTTCACGGCGTTTTGAGACGTGTAATGAGTGGATTCGAGGAGGAGTAGTACATTCCAGCAGGTGTTGGACACCACACACGATTAAACATTTTTGCGCACTGCACTTTATGGACATTATACATTTACACATTCACGCACATTTGCAGACACCCTTGACATTTCTATTTAAACTGTGTGTCAATTTCCACAACTGGTTCTATATTTTCCATATTTGTACAGCCATATTGTCTATATTTTGCACAGCTATGTTTTTTTTTCTTCTATTCTTTATATTTTGTTCTTATCTTCTATATTTTCTACTGCTAAAGTTTTTCTAGATTTTATTCTTATTTTATTCCATAATTTATTTCTTATCGATAATCTGTTTTTTATGGTCATGAATGGTCTTTAAGCATTTCACTTCATATCGTACTGTGCATGTGACAAATAAAATTTGAATTTGAATAATTAAGAAAACACACAGAAAGAAATCGATTTTGGAGTCAGTGAGGCGATACATGGAAAAAAATAAATATAAAAAAAATCGCGATTCACAACTAATTTGATTGTCTCTAGTGGACACACAGCACATAAAGCATATGTACAGTCCTCAGTACAAAGTGATGTAAGACTTGGAACCATCCTAATGAGCAATCTTGGGGAGACACAAACCAGGATCTACATTTTTGTATTCAGTAAAACGACTCTGACTGACGCTCTCCTTCCTTTCTCACTGATCTCTGTCTATACAAACTGCATCAGTCCCTCGATCTTCCTTAATTCTTCACATTATCCGAACTCTAGATGATACCGACATCAATAGTGAGACTGAAGCTTAACCGAACCGTGGTGTACAAACAGGACTGACCGTGCAGCTCGTAGATCTGAGGCAGGTTGGGGAAGATACAGGCCAGCTCGTCTGAGGTCAGAAGGTATCGCATTTTCTGGAAGAACACCTGATCCAGAACCCTGAGTGTCCGCAGGTGAGACGCCTCCGTGGTGAACAGCTCTGAAGCAGAGAGAAAGAGTTTCCTGAGTCACATATCTTGAAAATGTTACAAATCAATCAATCAATCAATAATCATCGGGAAAATGCTGTAAAGTCAGTGAGTCGTGTGAAATCCGACAGAAACTGCGGATCAGTATAACCGCCTGGATCGATCCCTTTCAAATGTTTAGGTTTTTTTTGGCTCTTGTGTATAACAGCATGCTTGTGTGTGCGCTGTACCGTATATGACCGCCTGGCGGTCGATCTCGCGCGAGCTCAGCGAGTTGAGTGTGTGTATCTCCACTGTCTCCTGCCAGTGGTGAGAGTCAACAACGTCCTCTTCCAGAGGAGGAGCGTCCGGTAACAACCCTGGCGGCGTGTCCACACTCCTAGAACAAAATCAGAGAATCAAACAGGATGCAAAGCCATGAGACCAAAAATAAAGGAATAAACATAATTGGATTTAGTGTCTTAGCTGTCGGCTGCGTACCTGCGTCTGGAGCGAGGGGTGTACGGCGGCGTGGGATTCTCCAGCGACCTGGAAATGGAAGGAAACCGATATGAACAGGAATAAACTGTGAGACGCGTCACTGCATTGCCAGGTAACAAACACACGTACATATTTATTAAAACAGATTCTTCGTACAATCCTACACGTGTACAGTACATGCAGAATTTGGATTTTTCTAAATCTACACACATAATAAAACTCTATTATATGTATTTTATATGTACGATAAAACTGTAAAGTCTGTACACTGATTATAATTGCAGAAAAAACTGTATGGGGACAAGCTGTTTTTTGGAATTTTTGTCTGTTTGTTTGTGCACGCATCACATAAAAACTACTAAACTAATCTTAATGGGGTTTTCACCGGCGTACTTAGCCGAGCCTGAGGTAACATATAGGCTTTGTTTCATCACAGTCGGCCCACGGGACGAGACGATAAGCTACTTTCAAATTATAATAGAAATATATTTTAAGGTGACGCTGGATGTATTCTAAACTTGCAGAATGAGAAATCATTAAAAAATAAATAATTAATTAAATCAAATAAATCGACCTTGAAAAAAAAAAATAATCAAATCTCTAAATTCAACAGATGGCGCTGTACATTTTTTATTATTATTATTATTTTTGTATTTATTTTAAACGCCTCATGAATGTGCGACTGAGATCTACTTAATAAACACGATCTCGCGCCTTTACTCCCTGTCTCTATAGGAAGGAACGGATATAAACGTTAAAAACAAAAAAACGCTTTACTTAATTGACTTACTTGATCAGATCTACAGAATTTGCTGTGTAGACAATATTTGGTTGCTGTTTGGAAAGTTTTGTTGCTGGTATTAGACTAGACTTTTCAGGGAATTCGCTTTGTGACTTGTGATTTTCATTGTACTATACCCCACCCTACCCACAGTATTGTTTGACTTGGTTCGCAAATACAGTCTGTACCTATTTCGGTTTGTGATTTGGCTTTGTCGGGGTACAAATCCAAATCCTGATAACTGTATTAAACAATACAACTTAATAAAAGTACTAAATTAATCAACACTACAACTAACAACAACCTCAACAACAATTATAACCACAAACCAAAGTGATATCAGTGATATCTGACGGCGTGTGTGTGTGTGTGTGTGTGTGTGTGGGTGTGTGGGTGGGTGTGTGAAACACCTTCTCACCTCGCTGAGCTGCTGGAGGCCGAGGAAGAAGCGCTGTGATGTAGCGGGCGGAGCGCCGGCCCTTCCCTTTCGTCACAGTCTTCCATGTCGACGTCGCTGCGGGAACGAGGAACGGTCTCCGCCCCTGGTCCACCTCCACGACGACGGCCCTCGCCCTGAGCCTTCAGGGACTCGCTTCGAGCCAAACGCACGGACACTGTAGGACTAAGAGAGAGAGAGAATAAATCATATATATATATATATATATTTTTTTTTTTTAAGTTAAACAATTGAGAAACACATCTGGAATCTCTTATGGTAACACGCACAGCTGGATGACGGTAACGATCATCATATCGATGTCGTGTCTCATCAAGCTTTACTGAAATACCTTAATTCATTTCTTTAACACTGAGACTCTTTATAAATACGCGACAATAATTCTACACTAAAGAATACAGAAAGAAAAAAAAAAAAACAGAAAAGTCTTGACATAGTATAAGGAATTTTTACTGTACAAAGAATTACTGAGATCTTAAGCCAATAAAAGACTCGCACTGCTCAAAACCCCTCTCTCACACACACCTGTCCATGCTCTCGTCCCCGAGGCTGCCAGTGGAGAGTCTCTGTCCTCCGTTCTCGCCCTCCTCGCCGTCTGTATGGTTCTCGAACTGCTGGATGATGTTCCGCACGTTACCTGCACGCACTGGCACAGCCGCAGAGAGAGGGACGGAGTGAGACAGAGACAGAGAGAGACAGAGAGAGCGAGACACACAGAGTGAGACAGAAAGACAGAGAGAGGGAGTCAGAAGACAGAGAGAGTGAAAGAGTGAGAGACAGAGTGAGACAGAGAGAGACAGAAGACAGAGAGAGAGTGAGAGACAGAAGACAGAGAGAGACAGAGATCAAGAGAGACAGACAGACACAGAGTGAGAGAGACACAGAGTGAGACAGAGAGAGACAGAAAGAGAGAGAGAAAGACAGAGTGAGAGAGAGAGAGAGAGCGAGACAGACAGAGTGAGACAGAAAGACAGGAGAGAGCACACGAACAAGAGTGCGCAAAACTAAACAATATTACACGTAAGGAATAAAAGGAAATAAACAACTAAACCACTGAATGATGAGAAAGCAGAGACGTGAGACATGAGACGTGTACCTTCTGTAGGGGATAACGGAACATGGAACGCTGCAAAACAAACATGCAGGGGAAAAAAATGAAATAAAATCATAACATAAAAAGATCACAAACTAAAACTTATGGGAAAACAAAGTATTTTAAAAACAATGACAATTCACAGAGCGATGAAGCACAAATGAGTGTTTAAAGTGTGTGTGTGTGTGTGTGTGTGTTTACTGGATTGCGATGTGCTCCTGGGTTTGGCGATGTACTTCAAGAGGGGATTCCTCTTCTTATCCTCGACATCTTTATCTTTCTTCGTGCTGCTCAGCTGCTGTAACACAAACAAGTAAAGAAATAAACAAGTCTAAACACAAGACATTTTCCCCCTAAGTAAGAGTAAGAACCGTAGCAAACTGTTTATACATCCAGAGACACAAACTGTCTCATTATATTGTCTTATGAGCGCTTTCTGTTCAAACCTCCATGTCTCCCCGGTCACTGCTATACAGAACAGAAATGGACGCCGATTTGTTTTAGTTTTTTAATTATTTATCTTTGTGTGCAGTGTGAATAAAGTGTTTTGTCATGAAGACGTGTGTATAGTTAGAGACTGGATGGATAGAGAAGTTGAAGGAAGGTCGCACAAGTCGTCCACAGCCACAGCTAATGATACATTAACCGTACAGTATGTGGCAAATCACAGCATCCTCCAGCAAAGTCCGTCCTGGTTTCACTCTGGACAGAGATTCACTTGTGATGAAGAAGTGAAGACAGCCGTGCACTCGTGACTCGCAGCTCAGCATCAAACATTTTTAATGAGGGAATACGGAAGCAGACAAAGTGGATTGAAAAAACAAGGAGATTATGTCGAAAAATGTTTTTCTTTCCTAAAAGAATATTAGATAAATATATTAGCGGCACGGTGGTGTAGTGGTTAGCACTGTCGCCTTGCACCTCCAGGGTCCGGGGTCGATTCCCGTCTCTGCGAGCATGGAGGTTGCATGTTCCCCCTGTGCTTGGTGGGTTTCCTCCGGGTACTCCGGGTTCCTCCCACAGTCCAAAGACATGCAGATTAAGCTAATTAAGCGAGTCATCATACGAGTGAACACAGTCTCACTTTAACCTGTTCTGTGGGATTTTCTCCATTAATTCCAATTCATGCAAATGAATGGAGGAGACACTTAACTGAGGAGTTGTAGCGCAATATTTAAACATCACTTCAGAGAAAAAAGGACATTTGTACAGGGTCAAGATGTCAGAAGACCATGTTCACATTATTTAATATGTAATTTGCTGGATTCTTTTTTTTAATATAGTTTTTTATATTTTTTTTATAGGCAGCTATAAACTCAGGGAGCGATATATTAATCTCAAATAGTCAGGTGTATAATCAGTGCTTTAGTTTTAACAAACAAACAAATATATACAGCACCGTATACAAGTATTGTATATACTCAATTCTTTATAACGTTCCTTTCTTGTATTTTTAATACAGTCTTGAGGGACATCCCTCCAGGCTTGTGTGGATGTGTTTTGTTTGTTAAGCCACATTGTGACCTATGATTCATCCAAGCATAAAAAATAAAAAAAAACATCTAACTTAAGACATGGCCCAGTGAGGAACAGGTGCAGACGATGATGACAGATGATCAGGCTGGTGATTAGTATACAATACTGCTGATGCTGAATGGTTGGATCAGACGAGAGGGGAAATGAGGTCACTGCCGCGGTTCTTAAATAAACAAGATGTTTTTGTAAACAATTTTATCTTTGCAGCAAAAAAAAAAAAAAAAAAAGATTTCTTCATTTCTTTGAGTTAACCTACGTAAATAACTGTGAAAAACGGATGGGGGGGGGGGGGGGGGGGGGG
>JAAGKR010010074.1:0-24132 GCA_011419295.1 Clarias macrocephalus
ATATATATATCTCGTATATGTATATAGTGTGTTATTATAATATATAATTATAATTTTTATAATTTCTAAAAAAAATACGATTAAAACGGTTACTCACCGAATACTTTTTTACTTCTACTTGAGTAATTTTATTTTGAAGTACAGCTACTTTTAGCTGAGAATCGTTTACATAAGTCTTGCATGTGAAAGGAGCGCTAAGCGCAGGGGGGCGGGTCTCCAACATGTGTCGAGACGAAAATCTGACATCTTTTTTTTTTTTTTTATTCATTTAATAAAACATTTATTTGGCAGAAAACCTGGCAGAAAATTTGTGTAGATATTTTTTTTCTGGGTTGCTGCAATATAATTTCATTTACAAAAACACTTGCACAGAGACAAAATAAGTGATTTCCTCGACGACGATGCCGCCGACTCCTAGGTCCAAATAACAACACCGCAAAGTATAAATGAGCCTAAAGTGTGAATACTTGTGCAAGTCGCACTTGTGTTCATTATTTAATACAACACCATCTAATATGAACGTTGTCATATTCATATAGTCGTACAGCACATTCACCTGTTCTGCAGTTCTCACACACCATGACTCGGCATATTCTAACCGTTTACATGCACATGCGCTTCTTTATCAGTTTCTTCACTGTAGCCTTGACCTTTGCTGCTGATATTCTACCTCTCGCACTCATTTGCTCAGTAGCAGTAAAACAGATGACTTTTTTTATGATGATTGTACTGACTGTAAGTCCACGGCCGTACAGCGTCCGTGTCAATGCCCTTTTCACTGTAATCCCCCCCCCCCCTCGGCCACGGAATCGCTTTAATTCTTCGGATTCTGTAAGCGTTCCGGTTCATCCTTTCTCTGGCGGCGCCAAACTAATCAAATGAATTTAATGAGTTGTTCGCTCTCCCTCAATCATTCCCGGTCCTCGGCTTTTCCAGAAGCTTTTATATTGCTGCTGTAAAAGACGTCAACAGAAAGTGAGCTGATTATTAACTTGTCTTCCTTGGGCCTGATTCATGCAAAAGAGTGGAACTGTCTCAACAGTCATAGCGACAGTGACACACACACACACACACACACACACACACACACACACACACACACACACACACACACACACGCACACACAAGGTTAGGAACCACGTGCCTTCTAGTTTATGTAATGTACACCAATACGCACACACACACACACAAAGTCTCTATAATAGTCCCCACAGGACTAATTTACATGTTACAACCCATGTGTAAGAGTCAGTAGGGAGAGTTTGCATGAGGGGCAGGACGAGAGGGAGGGTAATAAATACACCGAGTAGGAAGGCGCTCGGTAATCGTACAGGGAAGCGCGTGTTATATCGAGCCACTGCTGTCATGTGGATACTGTCAATGAGGATGTGGAGCTGACAGACGCGAGATCTCAGCAGGTCACAGCACAGGTGAGTGATCACACTCTCAGACACACACAAGAACAGGGGCAGAGAGGAGAATGTCGCTCGTCGTCTTGGTTTAATCCACTCTCTACTGTACGTACGTTTTTTTTTTTTTTTTTTTACTTTATGTTCTTGTAGAGTGCGCATGGCTCGCTACAGTAAATCATCAATAAATGCACTTTTATAAAAGTACCAACTATTTATTTTGTGCTGTTAGGTGTCTGACCTAAAGGTTATATCGAAAAGAAAAAAAAGAAAAAAAAAAAAACATAATTACAGTACCAGGCGAAAAATTTCTTCATGATGAAATCCGGCCTATCCGAACACGCTCGACTCCGTAGCGACGGACGAAATTAAAAACGCGCGGTTCTTTTCGTCTCGGAAAAGCAATTAAAAAACAGGTCACAATCATGACTTAAATGTGAGAAGCTTAGGGGAAAAAAAGGCACATTTTCATAGTATAAGAAATTTTTTTTTTTTTTTTTTTTTTTAATAAAACAAAATTAGGTAGTCTGAAGGAAGGAGCTAAATTACTCCCGTGCGTTCTCTTGCTCAGACTTTTGAACATTAACATTAAAAGAGTCTACCTTTTAGAACGGCTCCTCATTCATTTAGCGGATCTGCGCGGTAATGGTACTCTTTTACAGCAAAAAGATGATATTTTTCACCCTTCTTTCTGACATATTAAAGGAATTTAATACATCTGTTCTTGCTTTCAAAGCCATTAAAGCCAGACGTGTGAAATACTGAACGGTAAAATGTAATTCTTGTAACGTTATTATGCTTGTTTAGGAGTTTTATGTGGATTCATTTATACAACCGTTAGATCCGGTTCACTTTTCTTTTCATGGATGAAGGGAAGTTTCAAGACTACTTATGTTTACGATAACTGTACTGAGATGTTTCACTTTCCGAAAATTAGTTTGAGTCGCATCACGACTGGACATTTCAGAGGTCATCGAACTTTCAACCTGAAACATGAAAGCTCACCAGATGGAAATAAAAACAAAGGCAATTTTACCAAAAATAAGAAAGAAGAGCATCAGTTTTTTTTGTTTTTGTGGCCTGAAGGTACATATGCCCGGTGCCGGAAGAGCATAAACAGAAGCAAAATTTGGACCGATACTCTCTAAAAAAAAAAAAAAAAAATCACTCTTGGTGATGACACATGGATTCATCACTAATGGAACAGAACCATCAACCACCACCAAAGAAAAAGTCAATCATCAGCTGGAAAACACAGAACAATTCAGAAGTAAGATGCGTATTGAAGAGCTGAAGCATAAACTTTGGATTAGACACAGATTAATGCTATCCAAGGGCATGGCGATGAACGTTCGCTCACTTCTGTCCACACTGTCGACACTCTGCAACAACTTTGTTTTGAGGTGTCAAACCTATTCCCCCAATAGTCCTGATTTCGCTCTATCGGGCCTTTACCAGTTTGATCCCCTGAAACCAGCCCCGTGAGGACGAAGATTCACTTCTGACTGAACCGAAGACAGTGATGCATCTGTGGCTCGCAGCTCAGCCTTAAACAGTCTTAAACATGTATAACTGGTGTGATGGTAAAGTTTATGAGTACATGTGTCTTCATCACTTTTGGAACGAGTCTCTCAAAGTTACCAAAGGATAGAGGTTTATACATTTTGGACAATGAAACTGAAGCGCCTGGTTTTAGACCACAATAATTCATTAGTTTGGTGAAGGTCCTCCTTTTTTGCGGCCAATACAGCATCGGTTCGTCTTGGGAATGACAGATACAAGTCCTGCACAGTGGCCAGAGGGATTTTGAGCCGTTCTTCTTGCAGAATAGTGATCAGGTCATGACGTGATGCTGGTGGAGGAAAACGTTTCCTGACTCGCTCCTCCAAAACACCCCAAAGTGGCTCAATAATATTTCGTTCTGGTGACTGTGCAGGCCATGGGAGATGTTCAACTTCACTTTCATGTTCATCAAACCACTCAGGCACCAATACACACAGCAACTGATACACAGACTGATACTCAACACACAGTAGACACAACAGACTGATACACGGCACGCCTTTTATCCTGAAGGCAGTGCAATGTATTCTGAAGGCGGTGTGGTGTATCCTGAAGGCGGTGCTGTGTATCAGGGTGATACATTGTATTCTGCGGCTTCTCCACACCTTAACTTTCTAGGATGTGGGAAAGGTGGTGAAGGTGGACCTCATCAGAGAACAATACATGTTTCACATTGTCCACAGCCCAAGATTTGGCTGCTGGCACCATTGAAACCCACGTTTGGCATCGGCACGAGCGACCAAAAGGTTTGGCTGTAGCAGCCCGGCCGTGTACATTGACCCTGTGGAGCTCCAGAAGAACAGTTTTGGTGGAAACAGGAGAGTTGAGGTGCACATTTCATTCTGCAGTGAGTTGGGCAGCTGTGGTTTTATGTTTTTTGGATACAATCCAGGTCAGCACCCGGACATCCCTTCCTCTTGCGTCCACAGTTACTCCTGTTGTACGTGGTTCGTCCTTCTTGGTGGTATGGTGACGTTACCCTGGATACCGCGGCTCTTGATACATCACAAAGACTTGCTGTCTTGGTCACAGATGCGCCAGCGAGACGCGCACCAACAATTTGACCTCTTTTGAACTCTGATATGTCTCCCATAATGTTGTGTGCATTGCAATATTTTAAGCAAAACTGTGCTATTACTCTGCTAATTAAACCTTGACACTCTGCTCTTACTGGTGGAATGTGCAATCAATGAAGATTGGCCACTAGGCTGGTCAAATTTAGCCATGAAACCTTCAACACTAAACTGGCCATTGTTGCAGTTTCATTGTCATTGTCCATGTAAATGTGTGTGTGTATATATATATATATAACCTCCCACTACCGTTTAGTTTGTAATAGTAGGCAATCTTATCATTTTGATTCATACACATAGCATTTAAACTTACTTCTTTTTATTGTGAAAAGCTGCTTTGTTAAAATTGTTAAAAGCGCTATATAAATAAAATTGACTTGACTTGTCTATTGACGTAAATGAACCATTTTCCTGTTGGATTGGTTCTGCTGTTCTGGCTCTCGGATGTCGCACTAATAGAGTCGAATCGCCTCTCGCAAGGACCCGGAGTTCAAGCTAATGAGGAGATGACACTGAAGTTTATCAAAAAAAAAAAAAAAAAAGGACAGTGCGGCTCGCTAATTAACTGCATGCTGAGGGTCAGAAACTTCAAACGGAACGCGAGCACGACTTTCACCCAGCATGCTCGTGATTTGACAGTTTGTGCTCAGAGTGATTTCTGTACGCTTTTGCATCTGCGGAATCGTACGCTCGGGAAAGTACTCGTACAGATGTCTGCTCAGTTAACAGCTAGGAGCTTGGATGAGATTACATCGCACTTATAAATCGCTTCAGATAAAAGCTTATGCCAAATGAAAATGTTTCCATCCATCCATCAGTTAAATGTACGAGTGCCCATGATTCTGTCACAAGTTTACTGTTGTACAATTGTTAATCCAAGTTAATGCCTTAACATTATGTGGTGTTATTATAATAGATACATACATACATACATACATACATACATACATACATACATACATACATACATACATACATGAATCTAATGGGATATATAAATGGTAAAGAATTAAATAAAAGACTTAGAGATGTTCACATCAGCACAGGTTTAAACTGGTGAGCATCTTGGTGATAAGGAAATAGTTAAATATTTGAAAATTAAACCATATATTATACAAGAAAATATGAATATAATATTGAAGGAGAAGATGCGCCTTGGATATTATGGATTCCTACAGTAAATGATGCCACAAAACCTAATTTCACAAAATGTATGTAAGCAATGGTGCTCCAGATTATTGTAAAAGTTCATCTTTTTTTTTTTATTAATTATTTATTTTTATACCAGTTGTATCACATATAGACAGGTTAAATGGCTAAATTGATTTACTTACCTTATTTACTTCTAATTAAATTTAATAGTTTTAATAGTTGAAGTTGTTCAGGTTTAATTGGGTTTACAAACAAGGAACACTGGCTGTTTAACTCTATAATCCTTTGATAGGCATTTATTTCAAACAGCAATAATAATAGTAATTAAAAAATTTCCACTGACATTATGTGATATTTTTAACTGAATTTTATTCATTTATTTGTTGCTTGTTTTAACATGTACAGATTTTAATGTTTCAAACATCAATGTTTCAAGCACTATGATGACCACTGAGCTGTGTTACATGGTCCGGTATGGAGAGCCGAACCACGAGATGTTTAGATGTTTATAAAGAGCCCTAACGCAGGGATTATGAGGGCGTGAATGAAACAGGAGTTCAACTTAAAAGGAAATAAAAGAAAACTGAAAACACAAAATAAACTACGCGAGAACGGACTGGAAACTAACACAAAATCTAGATCCTCTCGGGAACTTTGCCCTTACCGAGGATTTGCCGAGAGAGATAGTGTTTGTGCGCTTTGTGCTTTGTACTATTAACGTAAATTGAACTGAAAGTCTCTAAACAGCAAACTTTGTCTTTCTCTCTTTGGCACTGATACCTTACCGGTGCTACCTAAATGATCGCACAAAGTGTCACGGTATCAGGATCCTTAAATAAACACGCCGCCAGGTGAGGCGCGTTCACGCTGATTGAGGCGTTGCCTGGCAACCGTGTGTATAAATGGCCGCGTCGTTGCCTGTTCCAAACAGTGCAAAGCATTTGCGCGCGGTTCTGCTCCTCGTGAGACCCGCGGCGTTACAAGCTATTATTCAAAAAGTGATTCATCATTTCTTCAGCTAGTCTTCATTTGTGATGATACCAGCATTACTTAAATCAGGCACTTTTTAAAAAAAATTTTTTAGCAGGTTAGCTGGAGAAAGTTCATAAAAATAAACAAGCCTTACAAGTTTAATACATACGTTGCAACTTTATGATATCCTTTGATGTTTTAAAAAATGGAGATGATTATATTGAATGATCATAGCAAAATCACTAAAATCAATATTTTGCTATTTTTAATATAATTGTAATCATATATCAATTGATATTCTATACTTAATGATAGGGAGAAAATGATATTCAGTGTCAAAATGCTTAATATATTTTAGAGCTGAACATATTCGATAATTTGAAGTTATTCTTTGATGTGGTAAACAAGTTACACTGTAAGTAGGATCAAAGGTACTAGATGTCTTTTTTTTTTTTTAAATAGTGTTTAAATGAAACCCTAAAACCTTATAATACTGTTATAGTTTCCCATAAGATTATGCAAAATTATATGGCTCATGCCATTTAAGATTCAGTTCAAGTTTAAGTTCAGTACACATTACTTTTCAGGAACTAGCCTTTTTATTCCCCCATCTTCCTCAATATAAGGTTGGAAATACATAAACTAATTAAACCCTGTCATGTTGTTTGTTTGTTAAAGCCGTAAACGTATGAACTCTTATCTCGCTCACATCATATTGTTACTGTAATGATTTACGTATGGTGTATATAGAGGTCATGAATACCACACACACAAATAATGTGATAATACTGGACAACTATCTCAGTCAAATTAATTTATTTTTCTCAGGTGGTAGTAATATTGTGAGGATGCAGGATGGCATTCAGGGTCAGATTTGCACATGATTTGTATATCAGATGACAAATAAACTGCCAGCATTTCACAATGACATCAAAACTCACCTCTTGCTTTAGGTCTGTGTGATGTGGTATTCTGTCATAAATGAGAACTGCAGACTGTACGTATACTTTGAGGTGGTGTTAGTGATGAGCAACATCGCCCCGCACCTTGATTGCTGGTTTGAACCGTGCATTTATGTATTTTTCAGGAATGTATGTGTATGTATGTAGAATCAGATGCAGGACCACAGTGCTAACCACTACGCCAACGTCCCGCTGACCTGCTTTCATTACTCACCAAAATTCAAATCTAAGCGCACTTAAGAAATCCTTGTGTCTTTATTGAACACATTGATTAATAATTCAGAACCCTGGCTTAGACCCTTTTATTTAATATCTGGTGAAACTGAGAACAGCTGTAGTAGAGCAATACTGTAGATAATAAGACTTTCACAGTTAGGAGGAAGGTTCGAGCAGGAGCCATTAATGATCCAGATGCAGACCGGTCATCTAATGTTTTAAACATGAACTATCGGCTTCTGTAGCGGATTAACTGTCGAGTTTTATCCAATCACATGCTTTGTATAAATTATTAAGCTGAACGCAGCTCATGAGACCATAGAGTGGCTAGAGGGCTGTAGGCAATTAGTCAGAAACGGGGAAAATTTACATATTTTTCATATTTTCAGACCTTTCAAAGCACTTTTATAAACATATTGCTGCTACCCTACTAATAGCTCACAGTTTACAGCCTGTGTTCTGTGTATGTTCTGTCATACTGTACACTCAGCTCATGTTGTTGTATAGTACTTGTATAGTTGTATGGTCCTGGAGAAATGGCATTTCATTCCAATGTGTACAAGCTACAGTATATATAGGGAGAGCAATAAAAACCCACTTAATTTGACTTGACTTGATCTTATTTACTCCTGATAGACGGCTTCTTTAAAAGGCCCGACACTGCAAACAGCACATGAAAATACATTTGGAAGGAGAAAAATGAGGGTTGTTTTTTTTTTTTTCCTACGTCAGATGTCATCAATTTGGTTCGTCAGATTTATGGCACTAGTTAAAACTAGTTAAACTGCATTTAAAACAATGACTTAAGATGTAAAAATAAGAATTCATTGTTGATTAGTTAAAGCATTTGACACGTTCTATGGCACTTTTTAAAATATGTTGAAATAAAATTTTTTATAAATAAACATATATATATATATATATATATATATATATATATATATATATATATATATATATATATATATATATATATATATATATAAATAATATACAGTGTGAGTATATATTTCTAACTTTGTGATTATTCAAACATTTTTATTAACACTATGTTAATTTTATGACTTATGACATTATTAAATAAATAAATAAACAAATAAATAAATAAATAATACATCTGTTTTCCAAACATTAGTTTCCCAGAAAAAAAAGAACCTTACATAAGCTTAAAGGAATCTATTTGTAGACCAGAAAGGAAAGCAGAATATTATGTAAAAGATCATTTTTCAGATGAAAAGAAAGAAAGAAAGAAAGAAAGAAAGAAAGAAAGAAAGAAAGAAAGCCTTTGGGTTTTGCATGCATGAAAAAAGACGCAGGTGCGACAAATTCCTCAGAAGGACTGTGGCTGACTTCTGCAGTATGTTCAGTATATCTAAGCAGCTAATTTACCTACAAAACTGAACAAATTGCACCTATTTTAAGCAAAGGGCCATCACACCAATGATTAATTTTCATCAATTTATTAATTCATATTTACTGCTTTTTTGTTATTTATATTTAAACAATATGCTCTACTGCATGTGCAAAGATTTTTGTACCACACACACAGTATATATGTATATGTTAAAAATGATGAAATAACATTATTAAGTGTTGTCTTATGGCACAAACATCAGCTGTTATGAAACAGTGCTAAAATATATTATAATAATATATACATTATTATTTTTACACTGTAAATATACAGACTTACGAACGCTCTTATATTATAAAAAAAGTACTTTGAAAAAATATCATTAGTTCATCTTAAAAGTCAACAGAAGACGTTGTATATTTTTTAAAGACTCGGTTATGAGCGTGCACATTAAATTCCACGCGAACAAAGTCAGAGGTACATCTATTTTATAGAATTATTTATTAAAAGAGATTTATCTAAACCTAACAATGTGGAAAAAATATGAAAATGCTTATTTTCTTTTAGAAAATCTGAACTGATGTGACACCTTTCTCAGGTGAAAAAAACACAGTCTGTCATAAAACGTGTTAGTAAACCAACTTGATTATATTAAAAAAAATTATCATAAAATGAGATGATAAACATTATGAACATTGCTATTAGAATTTCTTTGTTATTCTTAAAAAATATATTGTTAAATCTACACTAGTATAAATTGCAATTCATGCATCTATTAGTCAGTCAGTTAAACCTTTTCAAAACATTTTAGATGTATTTTAATTTATTAAACTGCATAATTGGAAAGAAAATAGTTTTTTTTTTTTTTTGCTGTGAATGAACTTGCAAAGGAATTGTAAATTCTTAATTTAGTAATTAACAGATGAGATGATTATAGTCTGCATTAAGCAGTGACACTTGCATTGTTTATGAAAATGCCACATAACATATTGTAATAATTAAGACAATTTTATAGAACATTCACATTTTCTCCCTTTCTTTAGTCTTGTTTTGGGTCATTAGTAAAATGTAGCCAAGCTGATGAATATCCTGGGCTTTCTTTAGCCACGGAGGATATGTCTCCAACTTTTCACTATATGGAAAGTCACAGAACATCTGAAACACTTTAATCTGCACTTTATATATATATATATATATATATATATATATATATATATATATATATATATATATATATATATATATATATATATATACACACACACACACACACACACACACACACACACACACACACATATGTGTGTGTGTGTGTGTGTGTGTGTGTGTAAGATAGAAAGAGAGAGAGCGATATCTAGTGATAGCATTGGTACTTTTTCATGGTCAGATTGAATTGTGGAAATAGAGCTGTGCTCCTGTTTGAGCTAGCCATAGCAGAAAATGATTTATAAATAGGAAATTACTCGCTGCATATTTTATGTCTGTGTCTGTGTCGGCCATTTTCCTGTGCCATGTTCTGGTTTCAGAGCCTCATGTCCTGCCTGATGCCTTCTGAAATATTTAAGGAAACCGGAGACAATTACCAGGCCGTGTGGAAGACCAGGACATGAGTGCTGAGCAACACACACACACACACACACACACACACACACACACACACACACACACACACACACACACACACACACACACACACACATATCCTCGCTGTAGTTCTGACTGAAGCTGAAAAAGTCATGGTTATACTGTACAGTAACGTGCATAAGTCTTAAGCCACTACTCATTTCTTCATATTTTGCTCCCAAAGACCCAGACATTTTTGTATTTTTAATGTAGTCTTGAGGAATAGTTCTCCAGACTTCCTGAAGGACTTTTTTTTTTTTTGGCTTTCATTCTCAGTCCAGTCCCTGACCAGTATCAGAGGATTTTTTTTTTCTTTTCTTTTTTTTAAGCCACACAGTGACCTATGAATCATTCCAGCATAAAAAAAAAATCCAATTTAAAGCATGAATCAGTAAGAAACAGGGGCAGATCATGACTTATGATCCGGCGGTGATTAAGATACTGGTGATGCTGAATATTGAGTGGTACTGGAGAGGGGAAATGAGGTTGCTGCCGAGATTGTTACATAAACAGCCAATTTCTAAAATAATATCTTTAGGTGCTTTGCAGCCCGTCATAATAAAACATTTGTTCCCATTTCTTTTAATTACATTTAATATGAGGAAATGACAGTTGACCCAAGACTTTTACACAGAACTACAGTATCTGTCTACACCCTACTGTTTCAGATAGCCAGTGGATTATTTGGGAACTAATAAGAGGACATAAACTTAACTTAATCACCTCAGACTAAGTCAAGTTAAGCCTTTATTTGCCACATATACATTACAGCACAGTGAAATTCCTTCTTCACATATCCCAGCATAGCTGCGGTCAGAGCGCAGGGTCCGCCATGAGGTCCAGCCATGCTGGAGCAAACAAATAGGCCCACAACCTGGGGATCAAACCGCCGATCTTCTGATCAGTAACTAATTCTAGAGTCTGTTGGGGTCCTAGGCACATATTTTCTGGGGGCCATTATGCTGGTTGAGTTTTTTTTTTTTTTTCAGCCATTGGGGTCCCCTACAGACCTGGGGGATTCAAGAAATGTCATGCCTTGCCTGTTGACAAACATTGCCTCTAGGCATTCTGTATATCTACAGTAAGTCAACACAGGGGTTTATATCTGATACAGTAACAAACAAGATGCATTAATAATGCAAACAGAACAACTTAGGACTAGTCCTTATTAAGACCTGAGCAGCAATTTTTTGTCAATATGTAGCAAACACTAACATTTAACAAGCTTGAACATAAAAACATAACTGATCAGTTATTTGGTTTTCTTTTACATCTCTGCTACTTCCTTCCAAACCTTAGGATGGTTTCATACTGGGTGTAGAAAATAATCAACCCCCTTTAAAATGATCACTGTGATGATGATGATGATGATGATGATGATGATATCACGTTGACCATTTTGTTGCTTTTATTTATTTCTTTATTTATTTTTTGCAAAGCTCAATCATGACTGCATGTGGCCTTTCTTGAGGAGTAACCCTTCCGTACAAGCCACATTTCTGAAGAATTTGTGATTTTGTTGTCATAAGCGCACATTAACCACTCTTTGTTGTCAATTTCTGCATTCAGAGTTGCTGTAGGCCTCTTGGTAGCTTCTCTGACCAGTTGGCTCTTTCATCCAGTTTGGCGTGATGTCTTGATCCAGAAAGGGTCTGTGTTGTACCAAATACCTTCCACTGTGCTTCTAGGCAGTGATAAAGCCTTTGGAATATTTTGACACTGCCTTGTCATCCGTAGTTGCTTCAGTTGTACTACCAGAGACTAAAATTCTCCAGCTATGCATGCTAAGCTAATCAAAATGACCACAGTTGATTATAGTTGAAAGTCAAATGGCTTTGTGTGCAATTGAGAAGGTGATTAGCATCACCTGATTGAGTTTACAAGTCATTTTCACTAGGCGACCATCCTTTTCCAAATCAGTGATTCGGTTTTATACAGTATTTTTTTCTATTTTGCATCTGCATGTTAAAAGTTAAAAATGTGATTATTTTAAAAGGGAGTGATTCTTTTCTATACCCACAATAAGTTTGATATATATTTTTTTCTCATTGGAGTCATAGCCATGCAGTGCCAGAGGAAGGTAATAAACAGATAGCACTATTTTTATAGTCTAAAAGATGTGTTTATATTGTCCCTATTGGCTCTAACTATAATGAAGTTGTTCCAGTCCCAAACAACTTAAGCATTGATCATATCTGCAGAACTCCATCAGATCTTGGCTGAATAAACAAGAACAAAACTTTGAACTTGAGTGTCCAAGTTTTAGTAATTCACAGAGGTTTATCGGCTTGTTAGAATTCTAAGTTTAATTACTGTGTGTTTGCAATAATCATGGTGTTTCATGCCAATATCGAACAGGATGAAAGTCTTCTTCAGCAACACTGCTAACTGAAGCGAAATTAGAAATAATCAACGTTAGAACCACTATCACCTATTGTGCACCTCAATGCACTTTTCTCTGATGGAGCAATAATAAGATTAGCCAAAATCAAAGTATTAGAGCACTAGGCTTATCGTCTATGAAGCCACTTTCTAAACTGTTCTACAAGACCAGAATGGAAAGGAGGATAAGTGCAAAAAATACCATGGCAATACATAGGAATAATACCATGGCAATCTGGAGAGAAGGGGAATTGAAAAAAAAAAGTCACTGGTTGGCCATTATGCAAATATATATATTTTTAAATCTACTATAAAATGGAAATCATGCAAGTATTGGTCAAAGTAAAAAAAAAAAAAAAGTATATATATTGTTGGAAAATGTCAGATTACATCAATTTTATTATTATTATTATTATTATTATTATTATTATTATTATTATTATTATATTCTCTTTTAGCCCTGTTTTGGATAATCTCAGCTGAAAGATATTATCTTACACTTTAGCCTAGGTGGATAATAATAATAATAATAATAATAATAATAATAATAATAATAATAATAATAATAATAATGTTAGAGGGATCGCCACAGCAGACCATTCGATCCACACAACAACTTGGCAAAGGGTTCACGCCAGGTGCCTTTTATGACACAACCCTCCCATTTTACCTGGGCTTGGGACTGGCACTGCATCCAGTGACTGGGGTTTATGCATAGGCTAGGAATTGAATCTTGGCCTTCCACATGGTAGGTGAGAAACCTACCACTAAGCTGCCAATGCCCTAATGATAATAATAATAATAATAATAAAATCTAATTTATATCATATACACCCATACACAGTATAACTCGCTCTGAAATGCTTTTAATTACACTAAAAATAAAATTCACTAGAAATGAAAGTTTACACTGAAAAAAATTACTCTAACTGCAAAAAGTAATATTTATCATCAAGTAAAAATCATTTGAATCTAGTCAAAGTAATTAAACTGTCTTAATATAAGATACACGAACCAGATATAAGATTATTATACTTATTAGTAGATAATAAAAAAAAAATTCTAGTTCATACTAATTTAAGTCTGTTATAGTAGGTGAATTTGGCTAGATTCAAAAGATGTTTACTTCCTAAGATATGTTTTAAAATGTATTATAAGATTTGCATTTAGATTCGCATTTGGTAGCTTTTCAATTGATCTCGCAACATGCGTTCCAAAGGGGGGTTTATGCAAGTAAAGGAGGCTTGGGAGGTTCTTAAATTACAAGGAATTAACTGGCAAGCTCAGCATCAAAAAAAGGCCTGAATGCTCAACAGAATGCTCAAGATGAAGAAGAACCCTTTCGCAACATCTACCCAAGTCAAGAACATTCTTGAGGAGGTACAGTAGGCGTGTCATTGTCAAACTCTACAGTCAATAGACGGCTTCATTAAGTAAATGAGAATGAGAATAGAAATGCCAGATTAGACTTTGCCAGATTCTTAGGACTGATGAAACTAATTAACTTGTACCAGAATGATGGGAAAAGAAAAGTATTGAGAAAGTAAGGAACAGCTCGTGATCCAAAGCATGAAACATTGGCAGTGTTATGGTATAAGCATGTATAGCTACCAATGGAACCAGGTCACTGCTGTGTATTGATGACCTGACTGTTGATTAAGAAGCAAGATGATATCCTCTGTTTAGATGTAACCAAATTATATACACCCGATAGGATTCTGCTTTATATTACAGATGGTTGATGACAAAAAACATACAGTGAAAGCTACCCAAGACAAAGAAATGGGATATTCTTGGTTTTTACCTATTAAAGATGGGACTCAAGAGAGGAAGACCTACAAGCAGCAGCTGAATGCAGCTGCAGTAAAGGCCTGGCTAAGCATCTTGAGGGAGGGGACTCTGCATTTTGTCATGTCCTTGGGTTCCAGTTACTGACTGGAAAGGATTTACATCCAAGTATTAAAGAAAATGCTTATGTTATGTTTGTCACCCCCCCACACACCCCTTAAAAAAAGGGGGGGGGGTGTATGAAAATGGCTGTAATTCCCGAATGATTTTTGCATCATATTTTTATCAAACCTCTTGACTTAAAGCTGTCTTTGACTTTGATTTCAAATTCAAATGTGGTGGTATACAGAGGCCAAATGCCCCCCAAAAAACTATATACAAGTTATATAAAAGGGGTAGTAGAAGTAGTTTTAATTACACATGAAATAAAAAAAGCATATCTTCTCAAATGCTGTTTAAAAGAGCGATGGATAGCAACAGAAGTTTTCAAGTTTTCGAAAGTTTCCAGGCATTTAAGGTCCACATTATAGCGCTTTACTGAGGTTTTATTAGAATTTATAAGAATACTTATAACCCATTAATGCATCAATTTACAAAAGAATGCAGTTAGAATGAGCTGCAGATGTACGCTTCATAGAAAGCAATACTTTTGGCCTCCTGAGTAATTTAATGGAACCGCTTTTATGATTTTTTTTTTTTTTCAGTCGGAGGAATCATCTCACCATGGCTTAGAAAATAAGTGCATTTATACTGTATATAACACTGCCTGATATCCATACATATGAGTTCATATTTAAATGTTGTACTAAACCTCCTTTGGATAAAGATATACAGTAACCTGATTTTTATTATTCTCTTTCTGGGAAAAAAAAAAAAATGAAACACTCATGAGACCACAGATTAAAGGTTAGTGCTTTGTGATTGAATAAGTTATTCTTCAGGAAGCTAAAAGGAAAGAAAGAACTGCTTGATTGTGACTCGGTTGGTCTTAGTCGCTGGGCTTTGATCGTAGTGGGGAGTACATATCATTTTACTTATTCACTTTACAGTCGAATTACTGTATTACGGGGAAATGTCAGAAGCTGTAGCTTTAGGTGAATGTGAATTAGAGGGAATTTAATTAAAGTGAACCCTAGCGAACTTGTGTTATGAGAGAGAGAGAGAGAGAGAGAGAGAGAGAGAGAGAGAGAGAGAGAACATTTCTAGGTGAATGTAGGTATGTTAGTGTACACATGTGACCTAGAGACAGATCTTTCCCTGAAGTACCAATTAAAACTTCCTTGTATTTGTAGTTGTATCCAAGTGAATGCCACGGTTCCTTGAACACCACACACACACACACACACACACACACTTGTTTGGTGGAAGTGCATCTCTGCTGTCTTGGTGACACCCATTCGTTCTTTAGCCATAGAAGAGATGCTGATAATTTATTTGAATATCTCTCCATCTATAGATTCTGAGCGGAGTGGACTCTTTGCATCAGTGCACCAATACAGCCCTCACATACTGTGTTTTCACACACCAGCTCGGCAAATCTATACCAAATAACGCTCTATTATTCACGGCTGATGGCACATGTGAGATATTACAGCTTCCCATCAGTATTAAACAATACCAACAAACAACAGCTAATTATACCCAAGTATAATGGATGCACACATTAAACAAGTTAAATTATTGTAGGTTTGAAGCAAATCTGCATATCCTGAAGGACACAATGTGCTGTGCTTGCAAGTTGCAGAACGAGCGCTCTTAGCACTGTCAGATATTAAGTTTTACGTTCACAATTCAAAACAAATGGGGTGGGGAATATCAAAGCGTCTAAGACAACTGAATACTGTACTGTATATAAAATTACATGGTTTAATGTTAAAAGGTATTTTTATTAATCTATTTATTTATTTATTTATTTATTTTACAAAATATCAGTTAATTTTCAGAAGGTGGAGAAATATACCGTAATCTCAGTGACCCTGACCATGTTGTGGTTGTTAGTGCCAGACGGGCTAGTTTAAATATTTCACAAACTGCTGATCTCCAGGAATTTTCACACACCAGAATGGTAACACAGAATGGTGATATAAACCCTCCCCCCAAAAGTTTAGTGAGCCAGCCAGATCTGAATTGAAATTTCATGCTGTATAAAGTTAATTATACAACAGTTTGTTCTGATCGAGTAATCTGATTGGATGGGAGGCCTTCCATGAGTGGTGATATACTATAGAGCACAAGAGCACTGGGATGTTTAACTCCCGTTTATACATCACTCCACACCACAAGTGTTCCAACAACTGTTGAAAGTAGGTCAGTACGGTCCACAAATCAAACCCAATCACAGAAGCACTTTCAGCAAGAAAACACCTCTGATAATGTTAGATCATTTTAAACAACACGTTCTCTCTTTAGTAACTGCTTCTATGTTGCTCCAAAAACATCAAGGATACGACTTAGAGTGTGGATCAAGGGATGCTAGCTTTTCATTTATTAATGGTATTTAGGCATTCAACTGCAGAAACTCTGAAGGTTAGCTGATATTCTAAAGTGGGAATGGAAACAGCAATATCGCACTCGAGGTCATGCTGTTGTCCTGAATATCAGCACTGCTGCGATGCCTTAGACACTCAGGCTTTGTGCTGATATCTGGTAAAAGAGCACTCCCTTTCATTTGATATTGCTTAATTATAATAGTGACCGATGAGATCAATCACTCAAATGTATGCCTTTTGTACAGTATATTTCTATATGCAGGAAAATATATTAATAATATTCTAATCTTTTTATTAAATGTTTATTTAAATGAAAAGTACCCAAGTACTGTACACACCTTCATAGTTGACCTATCGGGACCTGTGTAAATCCTGGAGGGTATTACCCTGTATGTTCTTGATCATATGTATCATATTAGAAATCTGTGTAATATTTATTTCTTTATTTTGCTTATACAGTATCTCTGATTGCGTTATAGTACAGCTGACAGCAGAGTAAAACAAACAAGCAAAGACCGAGACTTTTATTTTGTAGTTGTTACATGGGGGCGCTTATGTATGCCACCAAGTATGTTGTTACGTGTGGGAGCCCCAACGCAGGACTTAGAGGGGAGCGTTGGGACGTGGGGTGTTTACTCTATTTTGGCCAAGCGCGATTGGCTCGCGTGAGCACCATGCAGCGCAAGGTAAGGGCACTTATACACCGTTCTTATTAACTCTCTTTTCACTTTTTTTTCTCTTTTCCCTTTTCTTTATTGTTTTCTCTTTTCACTTTTCTTTTACTTTTTTCACTTCTCTTTTCTTTTCACATTTCTTTCTCTTTTCTTTTCACTTTTCTTTATCTTTTCTCTTTTTACTTTTTTCTTCTCTTTATTTTTTTCTCTTTTCACTTTTCTCTTCTCTTCTTTTACTTTTTTCACTTTTCTCTTTTTATTTTTCTTCTTCTATTTTTCTCTCTTTTATTTTCTTATTTTTCTTTTCTTTATCTTTTCCCCTATACCAGAGCAACGCTCTAATACCTGGTGCTATCTAATGTTCGCACATTGTGTGCTGGTTTCTGGGGGTTTAAATAACATGCCGGACAGGTGTAGCGCGTCTCCTCTGATTGGCAACATGGCGGGGTTGCCCAGCAACCACGGCCGTCCGCTGCTCTGCCTGTCTTTAAATCTGCTTAGTCATCTGCCGATTTGCCCTTTGCGCGGTTGGCCGTGTTACAGTAGTTTTGCATTTCCCATTGATTTTGTTTTGCATTTTAGTTTGTTTATTTATTTATTTGCTTAAATTTTTTTCAACCTGGGAAATCCCACACCATCCCAGGCCATCCTATGCACCCAAATAAATTTAGAAATCACAGACAGCCTTCTTATTTTTTCCCTCTAATAATGGTTTATTTATACCTGTCACTACTTCTGCTCCTTACACACAGAACTGCCTTCACAAACCACCTCATTATAATGAGATTATTCAGAATCTCTATACAGTATACGTACCTGTATATATACAAACCCTGACTAAATCTGATGTGTGGTTACTGCACCAGCGCTGATGCTAGATTAGGCTAGGCTAATGCTAGGCTAGGCTAACGCTTCACCTTCATTTGAAACAAAAAGGATGAGTTTTAAACCTCACAAATGGGCAGACATTTTTTTTTTATGTTAAAATTAAAACAATAATGACAACATTATGACAAAAGTATGTTTCATTTTAGCAGAATCGGACTTTATGACGCATTGTTTTTTTTTTTATGTCTGTGCTATAGCTCTTGTTTTCCTGTTCTCTTATGTGATATATACATATATATATATATATATATATATATATATATATATATATTGTCTGCTAAAATACTCATGTAACTTTATAATACATAATATTAATGTCTTTTAGCATATATTATTTTAATTGATGATGAGATGGGTGTTACATGTAATAATGAAAAGAAGCCCTGAGTAGATTGGTAATTTTGCAACATTTTGCTCCTTACTTTTGCGCGACCTTTCCCCTTTATTCATTTTAATAAAAAGCTATATATCAGTCCTTTATTAATATATATATATATATATATATATATATATATATATATATATATATATATATATATATATATATATAATTTTTAATGGGTCCATGGTGGCACATGTGGCTAAGTCTTTAGGTTGTAAATAAAAAAAATACACATACTGTACCATGTACTGTATAAATTATAAAAAATAAAAAAAAAGTGAGTCAAGAGCAGTTTGACCTTGAGCCTGCACTTGAACTAGTCACCCTTGCACTATTATTCTCTTTGCTACTACAACTCTCTGCTGTATATGTGTGTGTGAGATAGAGAAAAGAGGACAGAGATTATCTCTGCATTGTCATTAGTATGCCTGTAATGTGGCGTGAAGTAAATGACTCGAGGGTCCGATGGTGGAACAATCCAATCCGAACTGTTTCAGAGGGCGCGTTAACAGCGAAAAATGCCGATACCTCCGAGATACAGATTAGCCTTTTAGCAATTCCCACAGCGCACAGATCAGCAATTTAACCATCGTTAGACAATATCGTTTTCTAATCAGCTATTATTCATCAGTAAAGTGGAAAAGATCACACAGCATGAGGAACGATATCGATGTTACAGTAGACTTTGACTATAGATATTTTTTCGTATCAATGTTACAGTATGTATTTTTTTTTTCAGGTACACCGCAGCACATGCGTGTAAACCTCTCGTCCTCATCCGTCTATCCTTTTTGTTGCTCTGCAGGGGACAAAGCGAGTCCGTGTTTCCGTCAGCAGTCTGAGTAATGGGTCTCCTGGTGCAGCTCCGGCTTCTGCTCTGGAAGAACTTCACTTTGCGCAAGAGACAGAAGGTACGCACGCACACGCCATCACAGCTCCCAACTGGTGTAGAGTGAGGTGTTGTTTTTGAACGTTAGGTGGCATTTCCTGGCCTGAAACAGCTGTAGGTGTGTGTGTGTGTGAGAGAGAGAGAGAATGTCACCTGTCTCCTGAGAAGTAGGAATGGTGTCACCTTCTCACACACATACACACGCATGCACAATTACATTCCGACATACTCTTCACCTACGTACACTCAATGCATTCATACAGACTCTACAAGCACACACTGGCCTAAAACACACATTTGCACACTTTGGCACACTTAGCGGTTTTCCCAAATGTACACATACATACACAAGCCTGTTTACACCCACATACCACACACATAATACAGACACACCACCACGTCTTTGTTGCCATGACAATACATAATTCTGGTCCAGTGTTATTGTCTAATAAGGTCGAAATTATGCTATTATGCTCCCAAGTGGTGCGAAAGAAAAAGCCATATCATCACAAGATCGTGAGTTTGAACTCAGAAAAAAACACTTTCCATCTGCTGCTGTGAGCCAAAGGAGCTAAACTGGCTGTACTCTCTGGGTGGAAGGATGGTATACGCTCTCTCCTGTCAATCAGACTGACTCTAGCGATTCGTTGGCATATGTGAGCTCATGTGTGTGGACGAGGGTAGATAGCCTTCTCTTCTGTGTGTGTTATACCGTAGCATCCTGCGAGGCAGCATGAGGAGCATTTTGAAAAGACTGTCTCGGAGGAAGCATGTGCTAGACTTCACACATTCTTCCCTGGTGGGTAGCTTTTGCATTATAAGGAAGAACTGGCTGGTGGGTTGGGAAAGCCAGGTGAGAAAATTTTGGAGGGGGGAGAAAGGTGTCTTGAGAGGACTGAATTGCCTCAAGAGGCCTTTATGTGTGAAACATAATCTCACAAGAGGGATATGTAAGGACACATTGCATCCATAATTCAAATACAGTTTTAAAAAAAGGCATAGGTAACTACTACTGAAATGTGTATACATTTTTGGGGCCCCTCTGTATTTGTAGGCAGCATGGAAATGAAGTGGTTAGCATTGTGGCCTTGGTTCAAATCACATCACCTTGGGTCTGTGTATGGAGTTTGCATATTCTTACCATGCTTTGTTGATTTGCACCTTCCAGGGTGTACAGTATGCCACAAGTTTCCTGGGGTAGGCTTCTGTTCCCTGCAACCCTTTTATAGAATAAGTGGTATAGGAGATGAACCGTCCTAAGGAAATATACCATCCTATAATTATAAAATAAAATAAATATAGTATATGTAGTCTTACCATATTTATATTGTCTAATAAGGTATCACAAGAAAAAAGAGTTTAAAAAATACATTAAATATTTCTTGCTGTGAGCCAAAGGAGCTAAACTGGTATACTTCCTATATATATAAAGAAGTGTATATAAGAATATATACATACAGAGGCTGCCAAAGAAATAGAAACACTATGATATGATAACATTAATAATATTATATTAATATTATGTATATTATATACATCACTATCATAATATTATCTAATATATCAAAATATCATCTAACACATATATAACATATAGCAATACATTTAGTATTAAAATATTCATACAAGTTTTCCTTTTCCTTTTTTCCATTTTTGTCGGACTCTGTATATATTATATACAAATTATGAATTTTGTTTGCTTTCACACCAACCTCAGGACCTAACCCTAACCTTAGCATAACATAATATTCAAGTTTTTACGAATAGTCAATTCAAGTCTCATATTCCCAGCAATTTCCTAGTGCACTTTCAACCACCTTAAGAAAAAGAAACTGTGCTGTACACTGTTTATTCAACTCCAGCCTATGACAAAAAAAAAAAAAAACAAGCTATTGTCTTGTTGAAAGTGCTGGAAGATGATGTTTTCGTGTTGGTGTTGGTCTTTTTTTTCTCTCCCTTTGTGTCAATGTCTTTTCTGACAAAGAAGAACAGAAGGACTCAGTGTGCACTCTGGAGATCCGTTGATCACGTAAGCCCGTTCTGAGCGCCGGCTCTACGGGGAGTCAGGTTGTTTGTGTTCTTAATGGGCTGCTCAGAAGCTGTGCGAGAGAACCAGAGAGAAGAGAATGAGAGAGAAAGGACAGCTCGACACACAAGGACAACCTCCATGGTAGTTTGTTTTGTTCAATGCTTGAACTAAGTGGTGTGTTGTAAATGTTGTACACGCCAGTCTTTTGCATGCATGAAGGGTTATAAAACAGAAAGCAACTGGTTTAAATCGGCATTGTCTGTTATTTAGGGGAATCTAGGACACATGCTCATAATTACAGGCAATGGAGGAGAAGTATGCATATTCAGAATTGAGAGAACTAACTGTGGGTCAAAATTAGAAATATAGAACAGAACAAAAACAAGGTTCAGAAATGCAAGACTTTGCAACAAGACTAGTACACAGCAGGGTATAAGACAAGTAAATGTGAGCGCCTGCGGTAAAAATAACACGTGACAACCATACCATATGTATTTGTATGTGCTTTTAATATCCATACTGGTATCCATGCTCAGATTTACACCCATAGTTTAATGTTGAAGTTTTTTTTTCTCTTTAAATTAAACATGGATATTAGCACCATATCACTCGAAACCAAAAAGCCAACAATAGAGATCTCATCTAACACTTAACTCAGTGTCCCCTTATGTTATCTCCGTTCACACCAATCAGCCATAGCATTTGGACCCCCCAGCCTCCAACACCTCCGTGACCTGTCAAAGCATGGACACCACCAGATCTCTGAAGGTGTGCTGTGGAATCTGGCCCCTGCCCATCAGCAGAAGATACTATAAGTTCTGTAAGTTGCAAGTTGCGACCTCCACTTGATTGAGAGTTGGAGAATTGAAAGGCCAAGTCAACAACTCAAACTTGTTCAAGATTCAATTATTTGTCACATGTACCCTTACATATTACATTTGCCACATACACTATATGAACAAAAGTATTTGGCCAAACCTGCAACAACACTGTATCCAAATGCATATACAGTACTTCAATATGGAGTTGGTCCCCGTTTCGTAGCTATAACAGCTTCCATTCTTTCCTGGAAGGCTGTCCACAAGATTTTGCAGTGTTTTGGTGGAAATTCATTTTGTAGAGCATTTATCAGGTCTGGTGCTGATCTTGGACGAGAAGGTCCGGCTCACATTTTCCATTCAAGTTCATCCCAATGGTGCTTGATGGGGTCAGGGTACTCATCAACTGAACGGAACTTATCAAAGCATGTCTTTATAGTCCTTGCTTTGTGCACTGGGGAACAGTCATGTTGGAATAGAAAAGAGCCTTCCCCAAACTGTTGTCACATAATAATGTTCAAGATGTCTTGGTACTGTATCCTAAAGCATTCACTGGGAATAAGGGGTCTGATAGTAACACCTGAATTCAATAATTAACAGGTTTGGCCAAATACATTATAGTGTATCTGCATATCCCAGAAATATCAGGAAACCGGGGTTAGAGCAGCGGGTCAGCCAGGATACAGTGCCCCTGGAGCACTCAAGGTCTCAACACTTGCAAATTGGCAGTGCTGAGGCTTGAACTCCTGACCATTCAATCAGTAAGCCAGAGCTTTACCCATTTGAGCCAGCACTCCTCAATCAGGCTCCATCAGATTATAGTGTCTCCATGAAGAGGACTACTTGGTCAGCATGGATATTTAGGCATCACAAAGCCTTTGCCGGCTTGCCTACTTCCTATAAGGTTGCTCTCACCCAGTCTTCAAGCCATCACAATCCGACCTCTGTCAAAGTTGCTCAGATCCTTACGCTTGCCCATTTTTCCTGCTTCCAACACATCAACTTCAGGGGGAAAAAACGTTCACTTGCTGGGTAATACTGTATATTCTGCTTACTTCCAAATGCTACGGTACTGAGATAATCAATGTTACAGTATTCACGTCACCTCTCAGTGGTCACAATGTTATAACTGATTGGTGTGTATCTGCTTTAAACCTATTAACTGTTTATTCCTAATGATGTATTCATATTCAGTTCCATTGCAAGTCTTCATCATTAAGGATTCAGGGTTGACAGCAGATTATAGACCCTGTTAGCACTTTTAGGATGTTTAGCAGAGCCAGTTCTCAAGAGCTATATCATTATCTTAGCCATCTTGTCTTAGCTGCTTATCTGCCTCTGTTTCCCACCTGGCTAATGCAATCCTAATGATGTACAGTGGGCCACGGCAGGGTGCAGTGCTAATGTTTGCTGATGTTAGCATCAGTCATCAGTTGAGAAAAGTGTGTCTGTGTGTGTGTGTGTGTGT
>JAAGKR010010075.1:8120-24127 GCA_011419295.1 Clarias macrocephalus
CCCCCCCCCCCCCCCCCCACCTGCCCCGCTGTTCTCTCTCCGTACAGGAAGCTCTTCCAGTTCCTCACGCGCACCCCGACGGCCTTGAGCGCGCGCACCACCGCCAGCACGCGCGCCCGCTCCTCCGGGAGAACAGACATGACCAAACCGGCGCTGTTTACACTCCACACCGACACGCACACGCACCGGAAATGCAGCCTAATTGCTAGCCCAGGTCCCAGCTCGAGCGCGTCGCAGCGGCACCACGTGACTACGTGTCGGATTTCCGGTCACCTGCGCGCGTGCGACCCGCGTGACCCCAAATAATACTAATAATGAAGCCGTGATGTGAAGAGTTGAGAACTTTCACACTCTCACAAACCGCAAGAACAAACTAGTCAGTGTGTTTAAAACAACAACACTTTTTAAAGACTGACATGGTAAGAGAGAATATTGATTCTATAAAACCTTTTTCCTTTGATTTATCCTGTCCAGAAATCACTGAAGGAGACTTTAAATGGGTCTGTGCTGGACACCGTGTCTGTGACACAAACGCTCAATCATTTATTGTTTAAATGTCCATTTGTTAAGTCATTTTGCTCTGATGGCCACAGCTGAGTGTCAACACAATTCTAGAACATTCCTTCTTTTAATGATAATATTCTCTATTTTACTGATAATCCTGACTCCAGTGTGTGAGACGCTGTTCATCCTGTCATAATTCTGCCATATTCATAGCTGTAAGTGGCAACATTCCCTCCTTCACCATCTTTATGTGGGACTTTATCAAATCCCTCCAGGCCTTAAACTGATGTTGCTTTACAAGATGAACAGAAGGTCTAGAAAATGTTGAACACACATTAGTAAATCCTGCTCTTTAAATTAGATTTAATAGTTATTCCTCTCCGTATTTACTCTAGTAGGACTGCTTTTGGTCTTGTGTTATCTGTTTCGAGGTCTCTGTCTCGTCTTGTAAATTCTTGGGCAAAATCAATAAAAGAGGCGCAGGGTGGTGTAGTGGTGAGCACTGTCGCCTTGCACCTCGCCTTGCACCTCCAGGGTCCAGGTTCAATTCCCGCCTCCGTGTGTGTGGAGTTTGCATGTTCTCTCCGTGCTTGGTGGGTTTCCTCCGGGTTCTCCGGTTTCCCCCCACAGTCCAAAGACATATAGGTTAGACCAATTAGAGTTCCCAAATTGACTGTGGTGTGTGTGTGCCTTGCGACGGATTGGCACCCTGAGTGTATCCCGCCTGAATACAGGATAGATCATGAGTGAGTGAATAATAAAAATGTAAAAAAATTAAAAAAACTATATAGTGCGATATTACTGTAACAGCACCCTCTGGTGGACAGTTCACTGTCTCTGAGAGAAGACCCTGGCTGTAGCCTGGAGGATCTCAGGGCGGGGCTACACGTGTAGCTCCGCCCCAACCTTTCCCCTGAATCAAATGAACACTGTGGACTAGTGATGTGTCGTTTAAAGTTTCTTTAAAAGAATAATTACATGGTGACGAGACATTCATCACTACACCCAGGGAGTAAACGTCAGATTACGGAACGGAAACATCCAGTGTCGCACTCTGCAAAAACTTTATTTTGAGGTATTGAATCTGAGCGATTTGTCACCGAGTCGATTAGAGTTGTTAGAGTCAATTCAGGCTAGATGGGCAGCGAGTCATTTGGAGAGTCGACTCGTCTGACTCACAGAAAGAAACAGAATTTTAGGCTGTAACGCTCTAAGCAGGACATCAAGGGACATTCGAATGAGAAGTACTAATACTAGAATAGTTCTGAGAACAGTTCTACAATCAGGATCTATTGAACCAGTTCTGAGACTCGAGAAGTTTCTCCCCCAATCCTTAGTCTCTCAGTGGAGCATAAATATGATCTCAGATCAGTCAGGACTGTATCGCAGTAAACAGAACATAGTACAAACGTCATGGACATCATTTAGATCTCACGGATGATAAAACACTGGAGCGTTGTGCTCAGAAGAAAACATCCTCCAGCTATTCACCATGTGTCTGCTACAGCATGCACACTGAGGCAGTGTGTGTGTAAGCTAGAGAGAGAGTGAGTGAGCAGTTCTACTGCACTGTACAGAGTCATTTCAGAGTTATTTCTTGGAGTATTTTTCTTTATTCAGAGCAGGTCAGTACAGACACGTTTAAACACAGCACATGATCAGCATCTGCACAGAGACATGAATGTAAAAAACAAAACACGTGTGTGTGTGTGTGTGTGTGTGTGTGTGTGTGTGTGTGTGTGTGTGTGTGTGTGTGAAGTGCATGGAGCCAACTGCTTATTGATGAAGATCGCCTCTCAGCTCTTCAGTCAGGATGAGAATCACACGACAGAGGATGTTTATTTATTATAAATAATGCAATCTGGTGCGTTCTGGTGGAGGTGTGTGTCGGACGCTCACAGCTTCAGGTTGGCCACAAAATCTTCTCCTTTCTTGATGGAACCTTTGAGTTCAGTCAGAGCTTCAGACACGAGCTTCTCCTCAAAGGCAGAGAGCTTCCCCAGACCCAGGTTCTTCTCAATGCCGCTTTTCTGAAACACACATTAGAGGAGGAGTTTAATTACATCTTTACCTCTGCTGAGTGAGGATCAGGTGCCAATGAACGTGTGTGTGTGTGTGTGTGTGTGTGTGTGTGTGTGTGTGTGTGTGGTACCCCGAGCAGCAGAGGTGTGGAAAAGTATTTGCACTCTGTCTCCTCTGATCGCACAAAAGCGCACTCTACCACTCCCTCCTTCCCATTCATGGCGTCAAGCAGAGAGAAAGTGAAGCGAGCTCCGGCGTAGGCCATCGACAGGGTGGCAGAACCTGAAAAACACACACACACACACATACACATACACACAACAATTTGGAATCGTCTAGTCTCATTAATAACTCCAATAAGATGGTGGCAGAAACAGCTGAGAAATGTTGAGCTTTGACAACATTGCGGGTGTGTGCGTGTGCGAATCCTCAGTAAAAGCAGAGTGGGCTTGTTTTAAACATTATATAGGATTTATTAATTGTGTGACTCTTGCTTGAAAAATCCTGAAAAACGAGGGAGATGTTGGAGGAGATCGTTATGATGACATTTAGTAAAAAGAATCAGCCTCAAAAGTGATGATACCAGACTGACCAATCACAGTCTGCATCAGTGTGATGTGATAAAAAAAAAAAAAAGGAAATAAAACTGAAAACTTTGTAACTTTATGTCCGACCAAGGCAGAAAACTGGCCTTTAGATAACCAGAGTCATTTTATTTCTTTAAATAAAAGCACATCTCAGCACCGTATCTGTGCAGATGAAGGAGTGTGTACCTGCTCCAGCTTTGGCCTTCACCACTTCAGTTCCTGCCTCCTGAATTCTCTCCGTCAGAGCCGAAAGCTGATCTGCGGGAAACTCCACCTTTGGAGTGCACTAGACAGCAAAAACAACACTCGTCAGTCATGGTTGCCATGGTAGCCCAGGTGGTTTCTAGGGTGTTGCTATTTAGTGGTGTTCAATTATAAAACTAGAAAGGCCAGGGCAAAAGTTCAGCGTGTAAATATTAAAGTGTTCAAGTTGGGAGCTAAGATAAGATAAGATGTACCTTAGCTACGGCATTAGTCACTGTTATGCTAAAACAGGTGCTTGCTAGCATATTTACTGCTATAGGTTGCTGCTATGCTAACCCAGATGGTTGCAAGAGTGTAGGTCCTAATCATTTTGGCTGATAGGATGTAGGTAGGTGGCTGTTATGAGACCCCAGATCCCAGTTCCTCTGGTGTTAAGTGTTTGATATCATAATCCAGCTGTGACTATGGTGTTGCTTGGTGGTTGCTGTGGAGTCTTATTATGATCCCAGGTAGTTACTGGGTTGCTAAGAAAGCTCGGGGGTCATTTGGTTATTACAGTCCAGGTGGTGTTTTTTTTTTTTTTAACGACCTGTGAAATCAGGGGGATGATGGTTTTCCCGGCGTGGCCTCCGATGACTGGCACGTTGACGCGAGCTGGATCGAGACCCTGCAGACAAACACAGACGATCAGGAAAAAAAAAAAAAAAAAAAACTTACAGTAATAAAATACAGCAGTGTAAAAGATCAGATGTTTAAACATCTCCACCTACAGAAGTGTAAATAAAGGTAAAGACCTGCATGTATAGTGAGAGAGGGTGAGAGAGAGAGACGGGCTGTGGATGTGAGAAAGGAGATTGTTAATCAGGTGTGTTAGCACTCGCCGTCACTGTGACATGTGACTCACTTTGAGCTCGGCGACAAATGTGTTGGCTCTGACTATGTCCAGCGTGGTCACACCAAACACTCTGCTAGGGTTGAACACACCGTGCTTCTTCAGAACCTCTGCAGTGATGGGGATGGTGGAGTTCACCTGAAAAACAACACACCACTGCTTAACATCTCTACAGCTACAGGAAGTGTACACACACAAACACAGTCTCTAATATAACCATTTCCCCAAAATAATAAATTACAGTGGTTGTGTGCACCCCTCCTTCATAGTGCCGTGGTGTTTTGCTCCCCCTAGTGGAGACTCTGACTACAGCAGTAGGTGTAAAGCACTGATTAATAAAACTTTCCTCACAGGATTAGCGATGATGCAGATCATGGCCTCAGGGCAGTTACGGGCACACGCATCAACCAGGGTGGCCACGATGGTGGCGTTTGTGTTAAACAGATCATCACGAGTCATCCCTGTGAAACAAAACACACCATATTTACAGAGCAGAACTAACTCTAATGTTGAAAATCATGAGGTGTGAATTCAGGTGTACACAACACAGGTTTAGTCATATAAAATGTGCATCACTGTGCGCACACACACAAAGAAGACATGAGGGAAGACAGATGAAAAGAACAGACATGCTGAATTACAGCAAGAAGTGTAAACTGAAATAAATCCCATTTTAAAATAACAAGAATACAGCATTTTACGTGATGATGGGATCAATGGTTTGGTTAGTTGGTTGTCATGAGAATGAGCTAAGACTCCCAACCTCTGTCTTTATGGTTTCACACTGATGTAACTAACAAATCTGTTTCCATATAAAAACAGTAATTTATTTTTAAATCGCCTCCACTATATGACTTGGATTATGTGTAATTAGATACTTTAAAGTCTAAAAACATTTAAGCCGAGTGTGTTGAACACCGTCTCCGTTCATCAGGAGAATTTAAGCTATAAAACACACACCTGGTTTACGGGGAACTCCGGCAGGAATGACCACCACTTCACATCCTTTCAGAGCTGCACCCAGCTGATCAGCTCCGATATAACCTACAGAGAGAGAGAGAGAGAGACAATAAACAAATAAAATAATTCCATTAGATTGGACTTTATCCTGGAGTCTGATCGAGTTCAGAAGCTATATGATGTTGCAAATGTTATTTATAATTTCAATTATAAATTTACCATCGTTAAAGTTGATATACAAATAAAATTTAATTGAACCGATTTCCTGTTTGTCGTACCGGTGACCTTGGCTCTGGTCTCGATGTGGCTGAGGTCTGCGGCGACGCCGGGTGTGTGCGCGATATCGTACAGAGACAGCTCGCTCACCAGAGGACTGTTCTTCAGCAGGAGGGAGAGTGGCTGTCCAATTCCTCCTGATGCTCCCAACACCGCCACCTTGGCATTGTTCTACAGAGACAACAACAACCTCACACTCAGAGCTGCAGGTAAACAGGAGGTGCTCAGTCTCAACTCCCCAGTGCGTTGAAACAGAAACACACCGTGTCAGATGTCAGGGTTTTATTTAACCTTCTGACCTTTAGAGACCGTGTGTGCGCGCGCGCGCGTCCCCGAGAGTAAGATTACACCCAGAATGAGGTTAATGTTAGAGCAGATTTTCTCCTGACACTGATTATGTTAATAAAGCCAAGTGGGAGTTGTGACGTCACACACAGAGACTTTGAAGGTTTAATAGAAACTGAAGAAAAAAAATGAGCTCTCCAAACATATACCTTAAGATATTATAATAACTATAAAAAGTAAGTGCATTATTAAAGCCATTAAAACACACAGGTATATTGTTTTTATGTAAACAAACAGATATATAAAGGTGCTTTCAGGTAGTAATGTCAATGTAGGTAATGTCAAGCTAGCATAGCATGCTAATCTACGCGACTTTAAAGCTAACGGCTAAATACCACCCAGTCTCTGGATTGCTAATTAAAGTTTACAATAATAATAATAATAATAAAATGCTGCAATATATAATGAGCTGGATAAGCAACAAACGTTAGATTTACTTTAGCTCAAGCTACAATATATTAGAGTCCTTTAGCCACAGTGCTAACTCTGACGCTCAGAGCTCGGCACGCGCCGCGGCTCTCCCTCAAGGTTTTACACCTAATGCGTGTTTTATTTTTACCTGAGAAGTTGTAGATAAACACCGCACAAGGCTGGCGGATGGTCTGGCGATCCGTGAAAACATATCTGCTGCGCTGTCCCTGCGTGTCCTGACGGAGATGAGCGTGTAATGGATCCTGAGCGCCTCCTCACTCACCGTGACTCCAACGTCCTCCAGCCGGGTCGAGAGCGAAACCGCAGCACAACCGAACCGCGAGCGCGGAAAAAGCCGAAAACATGAGATCCGATTGGTCCAAACGCGGGTCAATCATAAGCCCACGCGAGAACTCGATGATGATTGGCTCAACTCTTATTCAGGTGATTCTCGATTGGTCACTCGCACCCGTCTGTTACTTTTACTAATTCTACATAACATTCAAACAAGAGAAGACAGGAAAAGAATTAATCAACATTAAATGCACTGGAATACTTAAAAAAAACTCTTATTTGAAGCACTTTAATAATTAAATAGTCTGCAAGAATTTCATGGTTTTTATTTTTTAATATTTTAATCGCATTCCTTATTAGTAATTATAGATAATTCATCAATCTGTTGTTTATAAGTTGTTGTAAAACAAACACAAACAAACAAAAGTGGAAAAAAAGAAAAAAGCTAAATTTATTTATCACTAAGTGAGTACAGGTGGAGATCATCTTCATCCTTGCATATTAGATTACAAAAGATTTTGTAATAATAATTAAATTATAAAGAGATGGCCATCTGTCATTCCTTTAAATACATTAGAGGAATAGGGTAATTCATATATTATAGATGGAGTGCAAGAAAATATTACATGATTGCTGCTTTCTATTAATAATTCAAATTGCGCCTTTTTAAGTTTTTAAACAACTTTATTATAATATACATGAAATTCGAATAACGAAAAATCGTAAATTCTATACACAACTTGTCCAGACTTTTGAAATGCACTGTCCAATAGCTGAGTGACTTCTCTCCAGCCAGCGGTCGCGTCCTGATTAACGTCTCATCAGACGCGCAGTGCGCAGTACAAGGCGCGGGAGCGTGTATGGTCCACTCGCGTTAGAGTGCACTAGTGTAGGGAGGAGCGTAACAATTTGAGACGCGCCCGGTATTTAGAACGCCATTTCACAAAACCCCGCCTTTCCTCGCTGCAGCGTCTCCTCACCGACCAATCGGAGGTCACTATCCGTCACGGCTCAGCCAATAGGAAGCCGCTGTACGCTCGCTCCTCGCGCCGTATTTCCGGGGCTGCTTCAGGAATGTAAACTATTCAACATGGAGACAGCAGTGGACAAGCTGGAGGCGATGGTAAGCTCTGGGGATGTTTTTTTTTTAAATATATATATATTATTTTTTTAAAGACCTGATTGTTTAATAAACCATCAGCGAGCTCGCTGTTCAGCGTCATTTTAGTGTAACGGTATTTCGGCTCCTCCGCCGAACATCGCCTCAGCTTGACGCTGGCTAACCGCGCGCGCGCTCGCTCGCTCTAAGGCGAGGAAATTCTCCACAAGCAGCTCCGGCTTTATTTTAATCAACACGTTTTCCTGCACTGTATTCTAATCAGCTCGCTTCTTTAACACCGTTACGGTGAGTAAAACCGTGTGAACCGTCCTCCACACAGTCAAAGTGCTCATTTTGCTGTTACGCGCCGAACGACGAGGACAACGAGTACGAGCGTACATATGATGCGCGCTCACGAGGAGGCCGTGCCCGGGAATGCGCGCTCCCTGGCGTGTGAACGGTCCGCATGCACGCGCCACATCCCTGACCTCTGAGGTCTCAGAATTTCTGAAAATGAAATAAAACTTTTCTTGTGTGTTTAAATACCATGTACACACACACACACACACACACACACACACACACACACACACACAAAGCATGAATCAGTGCAGTGTGTACCGTAAAGATAAAGTTAGCATTAAAGTAAAAGTTCAGAGATAAACCACAATTCCTGTTATGTAACAATGTTAACTATGAGATAGCACAACGTACAGGAAAACACACACACACACACACACACACACACAGAGTGGAGGCCTCAGTGTAACGCACAGACAGGCGCCAGCTTCCCCCCACACTGTATTTGTCCAGCACAGACACACACACACACCCTGCGTCTTTAATTCTGGAGTCAGGAGAACATGTGAACATGAAGGAGAGAGAAAGACATGAAGAGTTGAATAAAGAGGTTGATATCAGGTGCTGTCCAGCTGTTTCTCCATCTCCTGGAGCTGATCATGTGACTGCATGACCCATTCGAGGGCGAGGCTGAACCGTCACTTTATCACCTCCAGTTGTTGTCTTTTAGATTGACAGTTGAACATGTCGAGGTGTCACTGAGACCCTGAGGTCTGTGGTGTGTGTGATGCGACTTTTTGTGTTGCAGGTCATTAATCTCTAACTCTAACGTTCGTCCTGCAGGAGGAGAGTCAGCATCCGTCCATCCGTTCGTCCAGTGCCCCTTTTATGTTGTACTACTGGTGCCGTGGTCCTGAGAGCAGTGCAATGTTAAAAGGGCATTGGCTGGGTTTTTCTCGCCGAGACCTCTTCCTCACACACACTCCTCCTCAACGCCAGTGATGTTTACAGGAGCTCTGACTTCATTGCACTACTGTACCACACAGAGAGCAGTGCAATAGTATTGTCAAAGCATCTGTGAGCAGCTAAGAACACGTGTGTGTGTGTGTGTGTGTGTGTGTATTCCTGATTCCTGAGACCCTATCAGTATTGTCTCTGCTGTGCGCTGTGATCAGAGTAGTGCAATATTGCTTATAGGGTTTCAGGGTTTGGGTTAAACACCGCTCAAGCGCAGAGACTGCAGATTATTTAATGGCTTATTTGTTAAAAAATGTGTGCTTTAAAAATTTATTTTTGTTTACATTTTATTTTTACGCTTAACTTTTAGCATTATTAGTGATTTAGGATAAAATTTTTTTTTTTTAACTTATCATTAATCATCATTGCATTTTTTTGTTTTGAATTTTTTAAAAGTATTAATTTGTTTATTTGATATTTATTATGTTGTATTTATTTTAGATAATGTTTTATTTATATTTACTATAATACTATATTATATAATATTTCTTATGGAGTTCAAATGGAATTATCTGAGATATATTTTCTATTTAATCCCTTTTTTAAAAAATGCTTTTACTCCAGTTCTCATTATATTAGTCCTTTGGTTATTTATTGCTGATGTAATAAATTTTTTGCATTGTTCTCTGTTGTGTAACTCCCCGTTGTTGTTACTGTAGTTCCAGAAGGCCGAGGCAGACATCGAGTATGTGGAGAAGCGTCTGAAGTTCGATTTCATGACAAGCGCTCGAGAAAACGGCACCACTGAGGTCTGACACGCAGCCGTTTAATAACCAGATTTAAATCTGTTTGCTTCTGATTATATAGTGAGGAAATAGAAAATACGGTTTTGCTTTTTGGTTTGACTGGCTGCAGAAGTCCAGGAAGACCCGAGTTATTTTATTTTTCTGTACCAATCACTGAAACGCTATGCGGTAGCCATGGAGACATCCTGGGGTGGGTGGGGCGGTAAAGCTGACCCGTTGTTCATTAGTGCTATCGCGCCTGTGACGGCAAATTAGCGGCTTTCTGACGAAACAATCTGTCGATCGCAAACGTCCAGCTGTTTCCTCTTTTTCAGTCGCTGATTAAAGTGAATATAAGTGAGCTCATGCGTGACGTGCGGCAGTTTCAGGTAACTTCCCCAGGTAACAAATATGAGATTAAGTGTGTGTGTGTGGTGTGTGTTTTAGGGGAACCCGGTACAGCTGCTGGAGAGTCTGGCGGCCATTAAGGCTCGTCACGCGGCTCTGTGCGTGCAGATGGAGGAGATTGCGGCTGAGCAAAAACGCTCGATGGATTCGATCAGATCTCACCTGAACACCACGGTGAAGCTGGTGGAGGAGCTGCAGAGCACGAACGATACACAGGTTAGAGTCTGACGCCACATGGCTAATACTGAGACACCCGCTGCCTGGTTTAAAGCAGAACCTCAGCGACATTCCAGATCAGTGTGACGTTTCTGTCGCAGGTTCCTCCGCTCACACAGGAAGAACAGGAAGCGAGAGACTCCCTCTGTTCAGCAGTCACAGCTCTGTCTGTACAGGTATCTCTCCCTCACACACACACACACACACACACACAGTCTCTGTGAGGACCTCTGCTGGCAGGAAGATTACAGTAGATAATTAATGCTGCGATGCACCGCGGCCTCAGGTGCAAGGAAATCTCTCCGCTCTTTATTTAGCTGTTTTTAGTCAAATCTGAGCACGTTACAATGACAATGTCTGTGTAAGGATACTTCATTTACATATTTGTTTGAAGAAATGAATAAAAACATTCCCACACTTTTAGTGTAAGATTACTGATGAACTGTTTAATTAATTGTAATTTTATTGTACAAATGATTTATTATTATTTACTTGTTCCCCCTGTAGACGCCATCTGAAGCTCACACACAGCAGGAGTCTAACTGTAAGTGTGGGATTTAATCACTCCAGCTCTTAGGGATGTGTTAATGTACAGCAATATTTAAAAAATGTTGAACTCAGAGGCAGTGTAAGCTTCAGCGCACTCTGTGTAATTATCACCCACCCTACACTTTAACTCCAGATGTGTAACACAGGACTACTGCAACATCTGGACAGGTTATGATGATGTCACCCATAGAGGCCATGTTTAACGTAAAAACTGGGGGTGGGGGACCACACACACACACACTGTAAGAGAAGTGTGGTGTTACTGTAGAATAATCCATGTCAGGGTGGTGTGATGATTTAACCCAACCCCAAGCACATGGGTCTCACATAACATGTGATTTTACGCGCAGAAAACAAAGTGACATTATTTGACACACTGAAAACGAGAGTCTGATCTAAAACTCTGACTTCACACACAGGAGTACAGAGTGACCTAGAAAGTCAATTAAACTCAAATACTGAGTGTAACAGTAAACCCAGATGGTGTTGGTGCTGTATAACGCTCTAGAGAAGCACAGCTTCTGTGTGTTGTGGAGACAAATGGACAGGGAAATGTGTTTTTTCTGTATGTGTGTGTGTTTATATTGCTGAACTGCACGAATGCAGTGAGACAGGAGAGAGTAATAAATCTGCACAATCTAATCTACTAATTTGCAGAATACCTGAATGATGTCTCCACTACATGTGGAGTGTGTCTGTCAGTAGGGGGCGCCATAACGTACCTGGAAACTGTTGTAGGCTTAGGGGTGTTTGGTATCGGAGTCCATGAGCATGAAGAGCACAGGGTTAAACAGATGCCCTTGTAATAATTATCGTGGTTTGTGAAATTAAACAGAGACACGCTTGTGTTTGTCAGCGCAGGAAAAGCGCAAACATGTGAAAGACGGGGAGTTCGAAGCTGTTCCACGGAGTGTACGCGGAAACGTCAAGCTCGGCGACCTCAACACCCTGTACACACAGCTGACTGAACACTTCTCCTCAGACGGCAGCAGGTGTGGACACACACACACACACACACACACACACACACACACACACACACACACGTTACATGGAACACGTTTTGTATCATTGTTTTCTAACCCCGCCCCCTCCCCCAGCGCTCCTCTGAGTCTGCAGAAGATGAAGAAGCTGAACATGAGAGTGAGTGAGGCTGCGATTAAGACGCTGCAGCACCTCAGTCTCATCGAGCTGGATAAGAAAGGCTCTGTGTCTCTCTCCTCACACTGAGGACACACTCACACACTCATCCTCTGAGCAACGTCTCCTTTTCAGAAACTTCAATACAATGTTCAGTTTAATATTCAGTCTGACAAACAGTTCTAACATTTCAGACACACAGTATTTATAACAGGTTAGTGTACTGAGACAGAGAGAGAGACAGAGAGAGAGAGACAGAGTCCCCCGGTGAGGTGAGGTGACTGATGCAGGTGAACAGTTACAGCAAAACAGAAGACTGTCGTCATCACATGATATAGCTGTGGAAAAAAGAAAACAAACAAACTGCACTATTTTTATAAACAGAAAGCAATTTATTAATGTTTTTTGTGTGTTATGGAATGTGTGTGTGTGTGTGTGTGTGTGTAATGATTTTGTGTCTGTGTGTAGTACGTTCCCTTTGTAATTAAAATCTCATTAAACCACAAATTCCAGTCTGTTATTTAATAACTGACTTACAAACATTTACTACACACACTCGCATATTAGACTGTGCTTAGGACACGCCCACAGCGAGGTGTTTGATGTGCTTAGGACACAACGAGGTGTTTGATGTTGCTGATGTATTTAGTACATGTTATAAATGTGTAAATGTTATGTTTGTGTATTGTGTAGTAGTTGTGTACAGAGTTACCATTGCAGTTAGTCACAGGTAGTGTGATGTGCCACATCTTCAGGTCTGTTCCTAACACCTGCACAGGAAAGAAAGACAGCGAGTGAAGGAAAGGGTGTGAGAGAATCAGCTCAGTTCCAGCTGATTCTCTAACATTCAGTTACCAGCATCTCCCTGCACCGTGTGTGTGTGTGTGAGAGACCTGAGGAGGATGTTTGTTCCTTCGCTGTGGAGCAGAGGAAAAGAGTGTCTCCTCCAGAACATCTGCTCTCCTCCATCATCTCGTTCTTTCTCTCCAGCTGATCCCGGATGATCCCTCGTTCTGCACTCGCACTCTGTCCAAACTTCCTCTCCGCTTCCTCCTCCGACCCTGCGCTCATACTAACACACAACCAGTCGCTCATTTCACGTGTCGTTTCCCTCTGGTGGGTGTGGCCTGTAAAACCTATAAAAAAAATCTACCTCTAAAGTAAATAAACCCTCAAGTAGGTGTGCAGTGTGTATCAGGATCATGTTTGTCTCCAGAGTCGGTTCATTCTGCAGTACTAACACTGTGGTGTGTATGCAGTGGCTTTAAAGAGTGTATCCTCTTGTCTGGGTTGTATATAACCCAAAAACAACACGGTACACACTGCATCCTTTATCAAACAAAACAGGATGAGACCAGTGATGGGAAAAGTCTAGTGTGATGACAGGAAGTGATGCTGTGGAGCAGAGACAACGTCCCAGAGACAGCTGCAGGAAATCAGACTCCACACGGACAGGAACTGAATGACGGACGGACGGGTGGCGCGTGAGTGAGGTGGAGAGGAACAGAACATCAGAACTGCGTGATAAACACGTACTCTGTAATCGCTGAAGCTTCTGTCAGGGTTCTCTGTGCCTCAGGGTTCTCCTGAAAGTCCTGCAGAACCTCATCCAGGGTGGAGTGTGCTCTGTGAGGTTACAGGAGTGTCATCAGTTATTACACACTAATACAACCTTCACATTCAACAGGAGAGTGACGTTATCAGCTTTACCTTTGAGTAGACCAGGCAGTCTCGCAGGAACATCGGCCTCTTCCTGTGTCACACTCTAACACGAACCGTAACACACACACACACACAAAGCTTCAATCATCTCTGATAATCATGTGTGTCCCAAAACCAGCTTTAATATTATGATGATCAGATCAAACACCTCTGTTTGTATGCCGATCCTGTAATTATCACGATTTTATAAATATCCAGATTCAATTTGACTTTTTTTTGTTATATTTTGTTACAATTCTAAACAAATAATTCACTATGTGAACAGAACGATTACAGAGGAACGGAAACTTAACTCAAATGCGAACATGTATAATTTAAAAATAATTTGCGTGGTGTGGTGATACATGAACTACCACACAAAAGAATCACAATAAGTAACACAATTCTACTATTTTATCATTTTTTAATTATGTCTAAAATGTATTGCCTTTTTAAATTGTGGTCTTTTATTCTTGCTACTCCAGTCTATCTAATGTTCTTGCCCAGCAGGGGGCAGTAGTGTTGTATGACAATCTGTATAAAGTAACAGGGTTGGTACCCTCGACTCTTGCTGTGGTGAGGACCGGTGCAGCAGCCTCAGGAGGATCTACACCTGAACTACTCCTGTCTCGCACGGCATCTTTCACCACTTCCTCCTGCTCCTCCTCTTTCTCACACAGTCTCTTTCCTGAAGAATCTGATGCAGACCAGAGCTTTCAATAACTATTATTATTCAGCACTCCCCCCCTCCCCCTCACACACACACACACAGTTCACTAATGTACACCACAGTGCTCCTAAGTTCTGAATTCTGATTAATGTTTTACGACAGCAGCTCTGACAGTAGTGCAGGTTTATATTAATGTGTAATACAGCAGTGTTTCAGTTAGAACTGTGTGTGTGTGTGTGTGTGTGTGTGTGTGTTTTAACTCCGTCCTGCCTGCTGTGTGACTGTGCTCCTGGCTCTTCTTCTCTTCACTCTGCCTGACCTCTTTGGTGGCTGTAGTGAGCTCTGGGTTGCCAGAGCCGGGCGTGTCAGAATCCCCCTGAGCGTGAGTCTGCTCGTCTGTATTTTGGTGGCGCGTGCTGGCCGTCTCGGTGCGCTGCAGTCTGGCCGTGTTGTAGCTCTCGCCGTGGGACAGAGACGCTGCGCTCGGAGATGTCTCCACCAGAGACTGCGGAAGAGGAACGTGTGGGTAAACAGACGCTTCCCTGCAGGGGCCGCTACGGCCTTGTCCTGGTACACAAACATAAAAACACACAACCTATGGTTTAGCACACAGATCATACGTAACAGCAGGTCTACAGGTGTGGATGTACCTGTGTGTACCTGTGTGTGAATGAGGGCTACGTGGGGTGCTGTTGCATGGTGGGAAACATGTGCTGCGTGCGGTGGGCGGAGCTCCATTTTGCACCACCCACTCCTGAAGGTGTGCAGGTGAACAGCTAATGCTGGAGAGATCGGCTATATCTGCTACATGACTGCTCCTTACACACACACACACACACATACATACTGTATATTTGAAAAAATTATGTGTTTAATGTATCGTCAAAAAATATAATGATTTTTTATATTAATTCATTCAATTTATAATTCAATAATTCAGTTTTATTTAACTCAGTCAACAGGAAGACGTTTGTAAGATGGTGAGACAGTGTGTGTGTATAGGTGTGTAGGGGTGTGTAATGCCCCATACCTGGTGGTGTGCACAGACAGAGGAGCTGATTCTGCTCCGGTGTGTTCAGGCTCGTCTGGTGAAGACCAGCACTCTGAACAATAAACACAATCAATATGTACAGGAATACAATAAAAAAACAACAACAACCAGAAAGCTGAATTTTACAGACACACTGACTTAAGCTACGTTTACACTGTCAGTTAAATGTGACCCAATTCTGATTTTTTGCTCCTATGTGACACATATCGGATATTTTCTATGTCCGTGTAAACAGGAAAAAAACGCCTGCATTCCGATATTTCGAGCTCGGTTTCAGGCCTCCTTCATATGTGGAAATAAATCAGATATAAATCAGACATGTGCTGATGTGATTGTCGTGTAAACAGACAGGTGGGATTTTCTGAGGCATCGCGTTCTGTACGTCATCTTTGCGGTTTAATGACGTAATCAGACACACCGAGGCGCTGCTCATCCCAAACAGACGCGCCGGTGTGCGGTAGCCTGCACCTGTTACAAGCCACCAGAGAGCGACTGCGACACGTCTCGCACCCAGACATTCCTCTGAATGGTTGAGGACACAATAAATGAAGCACATGCGCAGGCTGCTATGATGCCCTTCTTCTCCGTTTCGCCAACTTTGCATATATCGCAGAGCATCAAGCAGATTTCACCTTC
>JAAGKR010010076.1:0-24119 GCA_011419295.1 Clarias macrocephalus
GGAGAGACAGAGAGAGAGACAGAGAGGAGAGAGAGACAGAGAGAGGGAGAGACAAAAAGAGAGAGAGGGGGAGAGACAGAGGGAGAGAGAGACAGAAAGAGAGAGAGGGGGAGAGACAGAGAGAGAGAGAGAGAGAGAGAGAGAGAGAGAGAGAGAGGGAGACAGAGGGAGAGACAGAGAGAGACAGAGAGAGAGAGAGGGAGAGAGAGGGAGAGAGAGAGAGACAGAGGGAGAGAGAGACAAAAAGAGAGAGAGGGGGAGAGACAGAGAGAGAGAGAGAGACAGAAAGAGAAAGAGGGGGAGAGACAGGGGGAGAGAGACAGTGATTTCTGGAACAGTCTGAGTCTAATGGGCTGAAGGCAGGTGAAGCAGGAATAAAGTGACATTTTCATCATGTGTCTGAAGAAAATGTGGAGAAAAGAAAACAAAGAGAGAGACACACACACACAATGATAGATAGAGATAAGGAGAGATAGAGAAGGACAGAAAGTGATACCCGGTGCTCTATCAGCGTGTTAAAGAGCCGTGTTTTGGCACAGAAGGAAAGTGTAAAGAAAGAAAGGAGCATTGGAGGAGTGGAGGAGTGGAGGAGTGGAGGAGTGGAGGAATGGAGGAATGGAGGAGTGGAGGAGTGGAGGAATGGAGGAGTGGAGGAGTGGAGGAGTGGAGGAATGGAGGAATGGAGGAGTGGAGGAGTGGAGGAGCAGCATATGGCCTCACTTACAGCTCGAGAACTCCAGGGGACAGGAATGCTCATCCATGGGAAAGTTATTCAGTTTAAGCTGGCACTCGGCATCGATGGTCAACCTGCGGACAGAAATAACTCGCACGATTACATCGCTAACACAGGCCAAGATTCATTTCACATTACAGCTCGCACACACACACACACACACACACACACACACACACACACACACACACACACAGTCTTTTCCAATCTGCAGCGTTGGACAGTTCCCATTGTGTGGGCAAAAAGGAGGAATTAACAAACAAGACATGGACGCTGCTTTGGCATTTAGCATTAGCATGAAACTTCAATTAATCCATCACGTGACTGGATAAGGACCAGAAAACGTGACTGTCCTTATTTTCATTTGAAATGATTAGTGCATTTGTATAAAAGTTTAAATATAAAGCGAGTAAAAAGATGGAGGCGCTAATCCGCTAATGCGCTGCCTGGTTAATGAGTTTCTTTACAGATAAGCTGTCGACGGCGACATGCTAACACAGAACCATGACATCACACGTCAGCATGGAGCTTTAATCGCCTCAACACACACACACACTCACACACACACACACACTCCTCACAGTCAAAAGGAAACGTCGCTACAGACGACCCGTGTCACCTCAGCGTGTACAGGATCCGCCCATCGTTCCAGATCCGGAGCATGCGATTGGGCGTGGTGATCCAGTGGGCGTCGGCCTTCTTGGAGTTCCGGAAGAAGGTGTCAGGGATCCAGATCTTTCCCACCATGTTGCTGTTGAGACGCAGGACCTTCATGGTGCTGTTGAACTTCAGGCGTCTGTCGTACCAGGTCTGAGCGAAGAAGATGTCGATGGTGTACTCCTGTAGGCGGGGGAGGGGCGCAGGGGGAGGGGGGAAAGGCAGGGGGGGGTCAGACAGCGACAGCAAGGGCACTTAAAGCCAGAGTGTGTACGAAAGTGAGCGAAAGCTTTGCAGCATGAGGTTGTGTTTCATTTCTAATTCAGACACACCCTTGTCCATAATCGTTACCCAGAATGCAATTGCTCTCTTTATTTTCGATGTGTGTGTGTGTGTGTGTGTGTGTGTGTGTGTGTGTGTATAGCATATATACCCGAAAATTAATCTATAATGTTTGTGCTAGCTCGCTAACACTGTTCCTATAACACACTGCACGCTAACGCCATGACACACTGCGTGTATTTAAAAACATTTAATCTAATAATTATATAAACATTTTTAAACAATCATTATTATCTGTGTGTATTGGAGCTAATCCCATTCATTAATACATAAATCATCATGTAACATAAAGGAATAAATACATTTCAGAAACGTGGAGAGAATCTTCTGCTATAATACATCAACAGGTTCCTTTAATGCATGTGTGGTCAAGTCACATGACCATATCATTAGTTTAGTTTTTTTTATTATATGTTAAATTGTTTCCAATATATAATGGGAAAAACAAAGGGCATGGTCATGTGACCTGCCTACGTGCACATCAAAGTAACTGATGTGACTGTGCTGTAGCAGTAACTCCTCTGTGGTTGTTATCATGTGGTTAGCGTGTGTCAGTAACGCTTCACCACCGCGGCTCTAATACGAGCTGAAAGCGGCGAGCGTACGCCTGAGATGCCGAGGTGTAACGCCTGAACCCGGAGCTACAATTACACGCACATTAAAGTTCTTCAGGAAGTTCTGAGAGCGTTTAACTCGCTCCACGAGCAGCGGTGATGGAGCCGCCGAGGTTTCCCAGGCTGTGGAGGGAACGATTACGGAAATTACCAGAGCAGCGTTTCTCCAATTCAGGTCTCTGTACGTGTCAGTTTACGAGCAGTGAAAATCACACCAGATAAAAGCTCTTCTGAAACTCACACTCGAAAAACATAACAGCGTTTATCTCTCTGCATACGAGCAGATTTCTTCATAAGTCATTCCCGGGCGCGGTCACACGCGGAACGCCGGTGTTCATGGAGGTCGGGTTAGTTCGGAAGAATGATGGCCTTCTAGGATTGTGCGTGGATTTTAATTGTTTTTATGCCGTTAAATTTAATTTATTTATTTATTTGAATTAAGAAAAGGCAAATAAAACTAGCGGATTAATTTGTACAAAAGAAATGGCGCCCCCTGGAAAAAGGGTGAAAAGGGCTGGAAAAAACACATGCCGAGCTTAAAACACGCTCCTTTACTGTTCACTTTTTTTTTTTTTCATTTTTATCGTCTTCTATGGAGTTTTGTGGGCGTGGCCAATGTGTGTCAATAGCTCATGTTTGGTTGTTGACTTGTATTTAATCAAAATACACACAAAAGTGAGAAGAAAATCAGCAAATAGTTTGCATCGTATTTTTAATGTCTCTCTCTTTTAAATGAAAAAAAGAAAAAATATTATATAAAAAATGTTTCGAGCAGATGATCTGCTGGTGCTGGATGCCAGCACGTGGCCGCTCATACTGTATAAACTGATCTAAATCTAAAACTTGCGAAATCAAATCATGGTCCAACAAAAATCGATCTGATTACGGGTGTAAGAAATTTCTGGATCACACATTTGTCAAAACATCAAAAGAAAAAAACTGAAGAACCCAAAGGTAGATGTAGAGGTTCCTAATCAGTAGGGGCGGAGCCACCCGGGGCCGGGCGATACCACATTAACACAATACCCAGGTGGTGCTGAGTCCATCTGAACTGAGATTCTGTTAGTATTGTGATTTATAAATATCATGATTCAATACGATTTCTTTTTTAGATTTCATTCCAGTGTTAAACTTCACAAACACCTCGCAGGACGCCGTGCTGCCCCTCAGTCTGTGAATATTTTCAGGTGATTAAGATTACAGAGGAACTGAGACATTTTTGCCGCCTCAAATGTAAACATGTGGACTCGGTGGTGAAATCTGGGTTTATTGATCAGAACCTGCTGTGTGAACAGACCAGAACGCATCCGCATGAGCGAAGGAGAGAACGAGGCAGAATTTTTAAGCCGTACAGAGTTTCGTCCATGTTTATCGAGCCTGTGAAAGCGGACATCTTGACTCCCTGAACCTGAAAATTAAATGTTTAACGGGGCAGTTAATGGGCTCTCGGTTTTGCCATGACGTTCTGTAACTCGCTCACTCCCTCAGGTCGGTCATTATCCCCTGAATATTACTCGGCTCTTCTGGGCTCCGTGTTCTCAGCTCAAAACCGCTTCACGACGCTGAGCATATTAAACAGCCAACGGCACGCAGTCCAGCGCGGCACTTTATTACTCCTGCACTTCTTTATTGATTTATTTATTTATCTTCATTTTTTATTGCTTTGTGGAACACCAGACTCTAGTGGTTTGCATCAGTAGGGCTGTAGTTATCGAATATTTTAGTAATCGAGTATTCTACCAAAAATGTAATCGATTAATCGAGTAATCGGATAAAATCCACTTTGGCTTAATTAAACAGCAATGAAAAATATATAAGAGAAACAAAGATTAATTGGTTTTCTTTTTCGCAAAATCTACTTTTATTTTTTAAATGCATACAGTATTTTATCAAAAATAAACATCGTCATTATTCACAATACAAGGACTCGCTGATACCCGTCTCTCACCTATGCGGTTTGACTCGCAGTGAGACGCGGCGTTAGGCACCGTGAGCCGTCGCGACGCCCGCCGACGTGCCGCGAAGTTCTGCAACGTCCGCCAAAAAAATTAAACATGTTTAAACATGTTTTTAAGGCGGCTTAAACATATTAAATTTTTCGCGCAGAAAGATGGAAACGTAATCGCAGCGCCAAACTCGCGGTGAATCATGAAGAACCGAACTTCCGGCCACCGCGCAAAACCGCGTAGGTGAGATATTACAGTATTAAAGTTGACTGAGATTAATTAAGTGCATTACAGAACCACACATTCTTATTTTAAAGTTTCCAAATCTACACCTCAGGCATAACATCAGCCTTTACTGACAGTTTCTGTCGTTTTCTCTTGCTGCTTTCTTCTTCTCTTGGCCTCGCTGATAATTTTATGGCTCCCGTCTATTTTGCAGGCCGTAACAGAACAGAACGCGCCATCAAATCAATACACCGCTAACTGTTTGCGTCTCCTTCCGCTTTGTGGGTGACCTAAGCGCTTCTTCTTCGTTGGTGTTTACTGGCGGCTTGCACCCGGAAGCGCGCTGTGTCAAAAGCGTGCTGTCGACAAATAATTGCGCAAAAACAAAACGCAAGATTTTAAAATTAATTAAATGAAGCTTCGAGGCAGAAGATTTTGCCTCCATCGTTTTTTTGTAATCGAATTACTCGAGGAATCGTTCCAGCCCTATGCATCATAATGGTAAAAATGAGGAACAGTGTAGTTCCTTCAGCGGGTCTTTAGTTCAGAGTGTTTACAGAGCGTTCCAGTAGAGTAGCTCCGCCTTCCAGAGACAGGATCATCAAACGAACGCTCGAAGAACCACCGGCTTAATGTTCCACTCCTGAAAGGTTCTAGGTTTAAGAAAGTAATCATTTAGAGTTTTACACACTCACTTAGTTACCACACACACACACACACACACACACACACACACACACACACACACACACACTTAGAAAAAGTGGTTCTTTAAGGGTTCTTGGAATTACAGAAGGAATGTTAGCTTCAAATTTAGATTAATTGAGTGTTGTTAGCTACAAAGTGTTTCTTAACTTACAATTAATTCAGGCGTATTTTCCAATTAAGGCTTCTTAATGGTATCTGACATTTAATTACTGGTTCTTCACTTCCAATGTATGCTTCCAGAATCTTCTTCATTTAGGAGTTTTAACTTTCAGTTAGGGATTTTTTTCATTTAATTTAATCCTCAATTAAATGTTTTTAACATAAACATTTCAAGTCCCGAGTTAAACATGGAACGTTTCTGACGTTTAACGCGTCATGTTACAGGTGAATCATGAGGCTGGACACGTCCATCAAAATTCACTTTGTGATTACTTTGACGTGTGCTGCCACTGTGATTGAAACTGCAATATTTAACGAATAAATGTATCATTTAATTAAATTTAACTCTACATAAATTCCTCACTATGTATTTATTAACTGTAAAAAAAAGCAGCTTTTATTTAAAATAATCCTACAGGTCCATATTGCGATTTAGATTTTGATGTGATTAATCGTGCAGCAGCAGTATACTGTCAATCATCATTCACATCCGTAGCATAGCTCTGTGTGTGTGTGTGTGTGTGTGTGTGTGTGTGTGTGTGTGTGTGTGTGTGTGTTCAGCTTCTTTCCTATCTGGTAGTTTTGTCACAGTCGCTTTATGTGTTTTTATTTATTTATTTCTATTTGTAACCGTGACAGAGAGCTGCAGCGAGTCGGATCCCGGGAGCGGGGCGGAGAACCGGCCGTGTGGTTCTGTACGGAGCTCAGAGCATCAAAGGAAACAAAACTCGCTTCAGACGAGACTGAATAAAAAAAAATCCTCAGATACACTGAAGACACAAAAATGTTCTAAATCTAAAGATATCTCAAACACACACACACACACACACACACACACACACACACACACACACACACACACACACACACAGCTCTCTGTGAAATTCCTGACTTTCTTACAGCTGGAAGCAATGCTGATGTGGAACCTCTGGGGGGCGCTTTAAGATGAAAGCCATGTTTACATCCTCTTTATTCTGCACCACTCGCGACATAATTGCAACGCTGATTTAGCACCAACATGTATCAAAGCTAATGCTAATGCTAACATTTACATGTTAACTTCCCTACAAGGGAAATTAATGACCTCGGGTAAACATACTGTAAATACAGTACATCACTATAAACAGTTGTGTTTATACCATAACATGATTAAAAATGACAATTTTGACGCGTCCACGTAGCAGTTAGCTGAAGACAGCTGTAAAAAATGGCAGTTCAATTCTGCTACAAATTAACAGATTTAATGGTTTTCGGTGAATAGAAAAAAAAAAGAAATTAAATTTCTTTTGTTATTTCTTGTTTAGCCAATAAAATGCTGAGTTTTTTTTTTTTTAAGAAAAACGTAACATTTTATGGAAAAAATTCTAAATTTAAATTAGTGTTAATTAAATTAAACTTTAGAGAATTAATTAATAGGAAGATGATGTTCAGCTGCATTAGTGATCCTGCTACAGCAGGACATTTTTAATACGAAAACAATTTGAAACAAAAAGTTTAGGTTTAATATGAATTTGATTCCAATAATCTCACTTCCTGTTTATGTAAAGGAAGGTTTAGAATGTCATAAAGCAGGAATGTCAAGAACAGTCAGGGTGCTATCATAAAAAATCCATAAACTAAAAGAAGTTAACAAGACGTGTTTTTTAAACAATTGAAAAAAAAAAAGTCAAATAATTAACGCTAGACAGCTAGCTTTGGTCACAGTTCTAACATTTAAGCTGACAATTTTTATAAGGGCATATAATAATTCTAACAAAATAAAATAATTCCCAATAACATTTACTGTACCAAGAGCATATTAGTGATAATTCATTAATTGGTAATTAATTTATTGCCACACTAACACAAAAATCCTAATAATAATAATAATTATATACCTGTATATATATATATATATATATATATATATATATATATATTTTTTTTTTATATGTACTCTCTGTTTGCAGTTGATGTTGTGAAATGTTGCAGTTCCTCTGTAATCCTACAGGTGGGGCTCTCTAAACTATTCACGCATTGGCAGGCAGCACAGGGTCCTGCCTGGAAGGAAGTTCAGAATTGTAATTGAATCTAAAAATATATAACATTCAATCAGGGTATTTATAAAATTATGATACTAAAAGAATTGCAATACAGATCGAATCGACACCGAGATATTGTGATAATATCGAATCAGGTGATCCCTGGTGATTCCCATTTGTAATTACTAACATTAAGTTAAAATATAGTTTTTTTTAGAATGGACCAGATTGGGAATATTCATGTTAGCAAACATAAAAAAAAAGATCACAAAAAAATAAATAAATAAATAAATAAAATAAATAAATAAAATAAACAGGGCTAGACTTTTGTCATAAAATCTAAAAATCACAAACATCACATGTGCATTCAAAGAGAATTAATATTAGTGAAACAGTGTTCATTACCAACTACATACATTAATATTAAAGAATGTGCCAATGCAGTAAGAGAGAAAATGCCCAGGTTTATTTCAAACATAGAAAAAAATTTTATTTTCTCCCTGACTGTGTCGATTAATTTAATTATAGCAACTGCTAACAACTAGCGGTGTCATTATCTGCTATTTATATCCGACTGTTTAATTCATGATCTCCGTCTCCAAAATAGAAGCGAGCTGAGTGGATTATGAAAGTCAGGTCTCAATTAGTCTGGTGTGAGTCATGAGATGGAATGAGATGGAATCGATTCAAATCCAGGAAGGTATAAGAGAGAAAACATCCCGAAGGTTTCGGACAGTATACCGAGCCCTGAGGCACGCCTTTAAACCCTCTCAGTGATTCAGCTCATCATCTCTGAGCACAGCGAGGTTCTGTTAGCGTTTTACCTCTGAGTGCCCGAGTGTATACTGTACAAAAACGCCAACATCAAAGCACAATGGCGTATGTAATTGAATGTAAAGCTAATTCCCCCTGAGAGAGGACGGGAGACGTTAAGCACACTTTAATTGGCATCAAGATCACAGTGCTAGGGGTTTTTTTACCCCTAAGGGAAATCACTTACCATGTTGATTGCGTTTACAGGGCCGATGCTATTAACAAACATGTCCGTTTGGATCACAGTGGGTTTGACTGGAGAGAGAAAGAGAGAGAGAGAGAGAGAGAAATTAGTTGTTATATAAGAACAATTAAGACCTTTACCAGTCTAATTATTATTTATCTACTAGCATTTATTTAAAATGTACTGTACATGAATCATTCAACATTCCAGATAACATCCTTCCATTCTCTATAGAGCTTATCCTGTACCGGGTCAGGGGGCCTAGAGTTTGTCCCACGGAACTCAGGGCACACAAGGTTTGGTACACCCTGGATGGGGTAGCAACTTATCAAAGGGCACAAGCACACACACTCATGCAAACCCCATGCACACAGAAGAGAGGTGAGGTTCGAATCCCAAACCTTGGAGGTACAAGGCGACTGCATCGAACAAAATGTAAATAAATTTTTTAAAAATTGTACAAGCATAAGATGTTATTGTGTTTTAGAGTGTGACTTATGAGTCACATTATTATACTGTATCAATCAAAGACAACAACTGAGGAGACAAAGCTAAAATGGCTGAAATTGGGCTAAGAGCTGACCAACACATTATTAAACCCTGGAAAGACGGAGCTGAATGAGCGTGATGGGAGATCACTTAAACGCTTGGTGAATTTGCACTGTTGGATGCTTGAAGAACTTACAGGATCAGGACTAAACCTCTGTGGGCGTCCTGGAGAAGATTAAGGAGCGGTTCGACTCTCCCGTCATTGATGCAAGATCTCAGCCAAAAATATATGCTCTGCTTGGAAATAAATGTTGTGATGTTGTACAAGTTTGTTGAAACAATGCCGCTGTAGATGTGCTCTGTGATCTAAGCTAAGGACCCGGCACACTGTGACGAAGACCATGAAGGTCCCACTGCGTCCTAAAATATTGAAGAATGCAGGAGGAACAGGGTAAAAATGGAAAAATGTTTATCAGGCTCTCAGTCCATCACATGATCACACGCTCACCAGTTATTACCATGTCCGATCAGATCCAGGCTCATATCACGTGCTTGCTACGTTGTCGTTGCGTCCGGTGGGTTGGTATCAATACCACGGCACAAACAGTACTTTTCATCATGAAGTGATGGAGGGTTAGGGTTAGGAACCGGATCCAATATTTATACTAAACCCTCTGAACGTGACATAGGGTGACATATGCCATAAGGTGGTAAGCACCAGAGGAGAGTAATATGAGCTTCCATGGTCATAACACAGGCCTGAAGAGGAGGCTGCAAGAACCCCACTGGCGTAGCAACAACGCAGTGACATCTCAATAACAGCTCAGTCAGAACAGCGGCCAATCTTTTCAACAATATATTTAAAACAACTTTGAAGCTGTTTCAAATCTTCAATGCTAAACAATGCTAGTAGGATTAGAATTTCAAATTATACCCAGAATGCACTGGTAATTGTCTTTGTGATCAGTTTTAGGTATTTTCAGTTAAAACTCTGTCATAACTGTGCGCTGATCGGATGTGGCGTTATATTTCCCTGTTCCTGCTTCACTTTACATAAAACAATTAAATTCCATGGCTTTCTGCCCCGGGGCAGCGGCCCAGCGTTAGCATGCTGCTGTGGCGAATAAATTCCTGGTCATAAAAGCGAGCCGTGACATTATGGGGGATGTCAGTGTTAATATGGTGGCTGGTTCGGGCAGATTGGTGTCACAGCGAGTGCACATCTTCATCGTTCCCCCGCAGTCCAGTCGCTCCATCATCACCACATCACAAGTCCACCGAAGCAGCCAAGCAGACACTGGATATATAGGACATGGCCCAGAAAGGACAAACCTCTGCTTTAGACAATAGCAGTGTGTTAAGGCATAATCTAAACAACATACTGGTCACCTGACACGGACAGTACTGGGAGTGTTTATTAAGGAAAGTGTGTCCTTCGATCAGCTACAGTAAGTCTAGCATTTGTTTCCGAAACAGTGAGAAATGAATAAATTATTCAGTAGAGAACAGAGACGGTCCCGCTAGAGGCTTGTCTTATTACAGTGTGATGTTTACCTGGATTTTAATAATGCACACTGTATTACTGATGCAGTTATATCGACAGCTTGGGCTGAAAAGCTAAGGCTGAATTTACAGGTGCAGGATCAGGTTACACATCGGACTAGTTTCTGTGACAGAGCTGCTGAGTTCTGGGTCCTGACTGGTCAGAAGGTGATTCATTTTCTATAACAGTAGTCCACCTCTGACACCAGTGAATCTGAAAATCATAAATGTATTTGCAACTAATATTTGAACACTTTGAGAGCAAAACAAGATAAAAGCCATGTGCAGATTTACACTCAGTCTGCTGAAATAATATCCACAGTTTTTTATATTCAAACTATTTCTTTTACTACTGTAACATATGTTTCATTCTGAAGTATTAAACGTACATTTTTAGCAAAACACGACACCTAGTGACCATATTACACATCAAAATATGACATCCACATGGTCAATCACATCGCTGCCTCCTGTCACATGATCAGTGAAGTGAGACTGGTGGCTGGACAAAACTCTGACTAGCACGAGGAACTAAATGAGTTTGATGGATTTTTGGAGAATGTTGAAGTCAAAAAGACGGAGGTTTGGAGTCTGTTAGTGTCACTGCAGTTTCCCCAGCAGTCATGGACTTCTGTAATAAGGATTCAAGCGCAGAGCGCGAGCTGGGAAAAGCGCTGGTTGCTTCGTGGTGAGAGAGGTGAATTTGCCGGGTCGAATGGCGAAGGGACGCAGAAGTGCAGAGTCAGCATGAGTCGAATGAATGGTGGTTCCGTGGAGATAAATCGTGGACAGACGAGGTTCAAAACCAAAACTTCAACAAAGTCCATAATTCAGAATCGTTTTCGAGAAACGAGATTAAAAGTCATCAGACAAAAATCCAAGCGAGAAAAGAGTCCAGAGTGAGAAGCGCGAGTCAGGTCCCTGACACCAAGCGAGGGTCATAATCCGAACACTGAGGCAGGTAGGAAGTCTGGAATACTGGGAATGAGGGCCCACAATAATCTGGCAGAGAATCGTTGTTTCACGCCGTGATGATGAACTAAGATTAGGAACAGATTAGGAACAGGTGCGCGCGAAGCGGTGCGGACCGGAGGCACAGGTGCGCCCGGAGGCACAGGTGACCATGACTCTACATGAGACGGGGGCGTGACCTGGCGTGCTGATGATGCTGTAAACTGTAAAAGTGTTGTATTATTTATAACCTTTTTCATTTTATTTAACTATAAGAGAAATTTAAAATATTTTGTGTGCAACAAAAGATCTACACGTTTTCCTTTAATATTATTTACCAACTCCACTTTCTGTTTACTCGATACAGAATCACAATCAAAACGAGACTGTTACAGACTGTAATCAATAAACATTATTATTTGTAAAAACTCTGACACACAGACAGAAAGCGAGGTCTTATGGCAAAAGGGTAGTTTTATTTAGAAAAATAGGAAAAGAGAAGAGGACTGAGGAGGGAGGAAGAGAAGAAGGGGAGGAAAGTAATGTGTTGCTCGTGCTGGTCCAGGCGGTGCCCAGCTGGCAGAGGGGCACTGAGCTGCCGGGTGCGAGCAGTGATGAAGCCTGGGCAGCGGCTCTTGCCGGCCCTTCAAAGCGCACGACCGTCACAAGCTCACGCCATGACATGGTATTATTTAGTGTTTAGTATTATATTATTTTTGGTGAGATTATTATTGTATGTAATAATAAAGTGCATTTATAATTATACATGAACACAATTACAGGTTGATTTATTCATTAGGACGAAACTGTCGGAGGTGAAATTACCGCGTTTTGACAAATCCCACAAACTGTACACTGATATAGCTCGAACAGTTTAGACATTTCTTTTTAAACATGTGCTTTTTAACTTTGCTTTTTAGCTCTGTGACTTTTAACTGCTAAAACGTGCATAAAAGTTTCTCTATCAGTGTGAAACAATTTATGCTTCTTTGGATTTATCTCATTTTGCTCTCAAACCCATTGTTAAGAATTAATGTGTTTTTTTTAGCATGTTATTGTTTCTATAGTAACAACTCATTAGTTGTCACACTAGTCATGAACTAATCACATAAATAGTGGAATGGTGAAGTTGTTTTGTTTCACTGAGAATAGTCCATGTTACAATAAACAGATATAAAGTACGACATGCCATGTAGGAGTAATAAATCATTTTGTGACCTGATGTTAAAGCCGAACCGTTTCCTCAGCACTGGTGACACGTGTCTCTCTGGCACTCGTGTCAGTATCCCTGTGATTTACACATTTTTCATCAGTTTTTGCTGCTGAAAGACACGTGAGTGTTTGTCAGAACTCTGTAACGACTAGGGTTGGGTGCCGAAAACCGCTGCCAATAGAACCGGTACGTACCGGACCGAAACAGAACATGAATTTCGGTGCCTCATTTCGGTGCCACTTAAATGCCTGAACTGTCGATTGAAATATTTGTTCTCTGGGGCTCTGATGATGACACGGTTGTAATAAACATTAGATTCATCAACACACATGATCGCTAGTCAAATTTAAATACTGCATTCATGGGGTGTCGGAAATGTTCGGAAAAATTAATTATTTCCTTAATTAGAAAAATCTTGAGGACTTCGGAAAGCTTTGATAAGACAAATCCAAAACATTGTTGCAGTAATGTTACTGTCCATTTTATTTTTGTAGATTAAACGTTTAATAGTTTAGATAAAAAAAGTAAAAGCGCAAATCATCGGAAATGAGACGATCCGACATCCCCTCGAACGCAGAAACTAACGTTACACTCGCTCTGACGGCAGCAGGTGATCTACTGCTATCTTAACTGGCTAAATTAACTTTCGTTAAGATGCCTAAAACTAAACGGTCGAAAGTGCGGCTGTATTTCACAAGAAAGGATTCCGACACTGCGACGTGCAGCAAATGTTTTACAGCGGTTGCGTGTAAAGGGGGAAACACGTCAAATCTAATGAAACATTTGAGGGCACACGGAATAAACTTAAGGCAGAGGGCCGCGGCCTGTGTGACTCGTTGAGGACAACAGCTGGCGCTATCAGGGTGGACGACTCCAGCCCCAGTCAGACCAACCGGAGCAAAAACGAGTCCAGCGATTATGACGACAGCAGCCTTTCCGCAGGTTAGCAGTCGGCTAATGTAATGTTAACCGCAAAATCAAATCTTGCTTTCATGCTAACAAATGGTCAAACGATTTGTAAAATACTAATGTAACATGGATTCTGTTTATACTTACGGCTTTCCAGCTAGAACTTAAACTTTTAACATATTGTACAATTTTAAGCATAAAATTTCTTGTTCAATAAAAATGTATTCTTGAGTCACCCACCACCATTTTGTGGCTTTTGCAAAAATATCAGTTCAGGCACCGTTTTGGCACCGGTACCGGTTTAAAAGTATCGACTTGGCCCCGGTATCGAAAAAACCCAAACGATCCCAACCCTAGTAACGACACACTGGAACAAAAAACCTAATCAGGCCCAGATTACACTTTCACCTCATACACTGCATGACAGCATTCTGGGTTTCCTTTGAACCTTTTTTTAATGAACACACACACACACACACACACACGCATACACACACACTACATTTCCTGTAAAGCTCTCAGTGTTGAAAACCTTAACATTCACACTGAACATGATAAAGTGTGTCAGACAAAACTTTCTGGAGGCAGAGCAATCCCTAAAGAATTGTGGTTTTCACTGCGTGCACACACACACACACACACACACACACACACACACACACACACACACACACACACACACACAAAAAGACCGCAGTTGCATAAATATTGCATGAGGCACACAATCGACTCGAGCCGGATTATACTGCAGTCCGTGCTCTTCTCCTTCAAGTGCTTCAAGCAGCAGGAGAATTTTTTTTAAAGATGAGAAGAGCCAAACATAGAACCCTGAGGCTCTCCTAAAAAACCCTCCTGTACTCAGTGTGAGCTTTACCCGCACTCACTGCTCGAATAGAGCACACGGAATTGGGGATCATCTGTAACGCCGCCTATTTTTCGCGCAGTTTCATGACGGTTCTCCCAGGAGAGGATCATGACATCATGATGTCGTCTGCCGAATATCTGGAGCGCTAACGCATCTTAAATGTGCTGTCGTGACACTGTGGGAGTTACAGTTCAATCATCTGCCTGCATACAGCATGGGGGACTAAAAATAGAGCGTTTCTGCAAGCTGTGAAATTTATAGAAGGGATTTATAGACTGGAGTGTCAGGAGTGTGTGAATGATATCAGCACGCGGCGCTCGGGATGGGGGTGGAGTGTGTGCTGATAACTGACAGAGCTGAAGGATATTTATTAGGGAACATAAATTCATTATTCATCAACAGACAGATTGGAAACGAAAGGTGTGTATGAGGACCGGATGGATCACTACGTGCTGAGGTTCCTCTCTGAGCTGCCTTTGCTTTAGAGTAGAACCATCAGTCTCTGTTCAGGATTGTCTTCAGTGAAAAGTAGCTCAGGTGTGTTGAAGTCAGGTGACCAACTCCACCTTTTAACAACACTCACAGAATTCTCTCAGAGAGCTCCTATCTTAGCTTTAAAAGTCCTACCTGGGAGTCCTGGACTAAAAGGAAACTTTTCCGAGCAACTCTGAGTAAGGAAAGTACAAAACCCTTTATCTTAGTGAGGTTTTATCTTATGAAACCTTTATAATACTGTGGTTGACCTCATTGCTGGGGATGATGCAGCAATTCAAGGACTGTGATTGGTTGATAGAAAATAACCCCTGCAAAGGTCTTGAAATGCGCTGTTTGTGAAAGACAGTGAAATCATAATGTTTGTATATGAAGAAACTGTACAATCATGACTACAGGCTACTTTATGCAATGTTTCTGTTATTGGCTAAATATCTTAAAGATAATGTTGAACCAAACATTTAAACAAAACAACATTTAAACTAAATGTTGAAAATGTGTCGACTTTTGAAGCAACCAATTTCCACCCAGTAGTTACTGTATTTGAGTTCTTACATTTATTAATATCGTACTGATTTTATTGCTTGTAATCCATTTCAGATTGATGGGAGCAAAATGTCTCAGATTTTGCCAATTTACATGATTTCAGGACAGTTTATTTAATTTGCACTTTTGGATGGTCTGTAGCCAACAATCCAAGAGAGATGGAAGGAAGTGAAACAACAAGGAAACCAGACTGGACAGAAGAGCAGCGTTTACTTTTAGCTCTACGCTCAGTGTTTGGAGAATATTTCTTCTTTCCGCCATCTTCTTTTTCCAATTTTTATCTCGTTATCCGTCTGTACTGTGAAGCTCCATCAGTGCCATCAGTTCTGCAGTGTTTGAGTGAATCTGAGCAGAGAGTAGATACACACGAGACTCCATCCTGCTGCTTCTATCAGCCATCACATCATCAATAAACACCGGTGACCCAGTCCCACTGAAACCGCCTCCACCATGACTGATGATGATGATGATGATGATGATGTGCTGCGCTCAGGATCACAAGCCCTTCCTTTCCTTCTCCATGTTCCTCTCTTCCAATCATACTGAGAGAAGTTCATCTTCAGATCTAAGCAGGGTTTTTTAGAGGATTTTGATAAACTCTTCTCCTGGTCCTTCTTGATCCTGAGAGCTCCCAGTGCTCTGCATCGAGCTAGAACCTCGTATTTACTAGTATTTACACTCATGAAGGCCTCTCTTGATTGTAGGCTTCGTCCCGAGTGTTCCTGACCTGGCTAGATGTTGTGAAGGAAAAGAATGCTGTGATCCCTACTATGGTCTTCCAGGTCTTTTGGTGTCACCAGTACGTTCCTTTTAGTTTTTATAAACCTCCTCCTAAAGTTTCTCCTTCACCTTCATCAGCACCGCTTTGGACTGCAGATCCATGAACAGCTACATGTAGATTCATTATTCAAAATCATCTCTTGAGCTGATCAGTCCACTGTGGTTTGGTTATATTTAATGGTTTAAAAATACTGCAGTTCGAGATAAGAATAATAACCGTGTGGGCGGGTTTAGAACAGTCCCACGTACATGTCTAGTCGAGGTCGGTTAGGAACCGGAGTGATGTAGCTGAGGTCGAGGAACGGTCAGTGCCAGAACTAAACTAACTAAGTCAACGCACCCCTGTGATAGGGTGAGAAAGCTCACATACTCCAGTTTGGACATTTTCTCCACTACAGCTGTTAAAACTAAAGTCGCTCCTAAACTTCATGCTTACCAGTGAGAAGAAAGAACATCATGTTAAATCATCTCATTCCAGTTCCATCTAAACACCGGGAGCACAGATGAAAACATTTCAGGTTGTCCTGCAGACGAGTATTTACACGGTCAAGGTCTAACGTAAATGAGGTGTTCATGAGAAATCAAAACAATATTCTTTTATGTTGTGATGTTATGTGATCATATGATTTTTTTTATTGACTTGTTTGTCTCCTACATGTGTACAGTATATTGTCGGTTTTGGGCAGGGAGTGTAACATGAGATTCCTTACACATTCTTTAGCAGTCTTTCGCCAAAAAATGAGCTGCACTTAAAGAGTCCCTGGTCTATATGTTGGCCTTATCATGGAATAAATGTCTATGAGTGAGAAAACAGCATTCGGTGTCTTTATCCTGTACGAGCACACATGGGGTTTCGGCAGTTCTGTCTGATGACGGCCATGTCAGACTTTATCGTTATGTCCTACTGTTTGATAAAGCTCTTTGCTGTTTTTGATGCACAACTGCGAGAAACCGATGTTAATGCTGGTGAGTCAGACTTGATGATATGCTACTGAAAAATATCTAGTGATCAGAGGAATTAAAAAGTCAAAGCTGCAGAGTCTAACAGAGATACATGATATGATAATGATATGTGTACTGTACACTCGCCCTCAGCTGAACACAAGATCCAGTTGATTTTTGAGTTGATGATTTTGGGACGAGCGTCACTCGGGTCCCCTGAAACAAACGCTGCGTCCAGCTTTAATCGATTTTTACACACGATCAGAACGCAGCGTAAACACTCACCTCCTATATCCGGCCTCAGCTTGTTGTCGTATCCGTCTAGCAAACTGTTGAGGATGTGCGTGACGTCGCTCTCGTACACCTTCGGGGTCAGCACCCAGGTTTTGTTTGTCACTTCGTCATCATCGTTTTCTGTTTGGAGCGAACTGGAGAGGAAAGAGAGCAGGAGAAAAAGAGTGAGGAGTCGGAGAAAAGAAAAACAGAACTGTGGATTTATTACGAAAAATAAATCGAATAAAGTCAAGCTAAGTTTTGAGGAACACTGGTGACTAAAAGTTAGTGAAGCGGTTAGAAATGAGTGTGAGACGCCCTCAAACCTGGACTCACTGATCAGTCATCGGAGACTGAGGGGCGTGGCTTACTATTTAAATATTCTAATGAGCACGGCTGACTGACAGCTTAGCAGAGATTATTTAGCTTGCTACGATTTCAGTACTGGTTAAGTAAATATGTTGAATATCTACATTTTAGTGCATTTATAATAATATTTCTAACCTTTTCATTTATTCATTTCTTACAGTACATGTTGACTCACTTGTTTTAAAAATGTTAGAAAATAAAGTGCTCTGAAGAACTGTACCAAACACACAAACAATACAAAAAAAGTAAATTAACACAACGGAGACGTTCAGAACAGCGTGTGATGATGTAACCGTATCATGACACCAGCTGCAGGATTTTCCTTTTTTTCTAAACTTTTCTCGTGATCGATTGTCACCTTGTAAAATGTTTAACTAAACACACACTGAATCAGCACAGAAAGCGACTCCGCATCTTCTTCTTTCATCCAGATCTCGTGCTTCCTCGGGAGCCTGGCGGTCTTTGGCATGGCCACGCCGTAACCATGGCAGCAGCCGGAGAAACAGCCCACTGCGCTGCGTCGCCGAGACGCCTCATTGTTTCAGTGCCAGAGAGTGAAGAGTGAAAACCCCCCAGAGCTCAGAAAGCTTTTACCTGCACTGCATTCTGGGAGAAAATATCACGAAAATATACCCCATCACGCACCCCCCCATCGATAACCTTTATAATTATTAAGCTGAAGTTTGGCCCATAATCTGTTCACTACTAATACCCCTGTCTCAGCTACGCGGTGTCGCGCGGTGGCCGTAAGTGCGGTTCATCAGGATTCACCGCCAGTTTCAGCCCTGTGATCAGGTTTCCATCTTCCCGCGCGTTGGCCTCACATGGTCAAACCACATAGGTGAGATAGGGGTATAACAGAGGGGGGCGGGTTATCGGGGACGGGGCTTGTAGGACGCACCTACAACACACACACACACACACACACACACACACACACTAATGGATTGGGAATGACTGCTGTCTGGCTCACGGATTACGTAAATTGTCTGAATCCATTTTTGAAAAAGTAACTGAGTAACTGAATGGCGGAGGGAACGCGTTAGATTACTGCTACATCAGAAAAGTCATCCGAGTCCTCTAACGCGTTACACACAACACTGCTGTCGCTCTGACACGTTATGGTGGAAGGAGTCTCCAGTGTCGGTCAGAGGTAAAGCTGGAAAAGATTCCCAAATCGTCTCCATTTACTGTGGTTTCTGAGTCACATGACACGCCGCGAGTGATTTCTCTAGGAGAATAAAGCGAGGCTGGTGAGGGAGCGAGTGTTTCTAGCTGCTATAACGTCACTCACTTCATTAACGTTAAATCTGAGTATAAAATGATGTACAGGACGATGTGTTGCTCTTTAGTTACTAACACTGTGATCGTTGGTGTACGAGGAATAAAGCACACAGAGACTCGCAGAAAAGACTCGCAGCTTTCCTCCGGCCAGAGCTGATGTCTGATCCCGAATTCAAAGGGTCGCATCCACATGGACTTTGTACAGGGGAGTCTGGGACGAGCTCGTGCGTCCCTCTCCCGATGCTCGTGGACAATGAGAACGTTGTGAGATTTAGTGACGACTCGTCAGCTGAACACATTAGCATCTTCTTTATAACTGATTTTGATTTGCTGCAGCAAAACTTTCCAAATCCCATTAAACTCACACTGCACCATGACAACATGACGGCTAATTCTGACTGGGAGCCGAGGTGAAGAACGTCACCCTTCAGACGTTACATCATGCTAATGCTATGTCATCTCAGTGAGTTTCTCATCACCATCATCAGCTCGGGATTTCACACCTGGATTTCTGTGAAGCTGTGTAGTGAAATTGTCCAACATTACAAGTGTAGACTGGACTCTGGTTTGAGCCGATGTTCCTCAGGTCCTGAGTCCCAGTTCCCGTGTTCCTGAGGGCTACACATCACGAGGAACCTGCAGTCACACACCTCCAGACTCTCATTTCTGATGTGCAGACATCAGTCACTCCAGAATCCCACTTCGTCCTTCCCCTAATCATAGCAACATATCATGCAACAGAAATGTTCCTGGGTGTCACACACACACACACACACACACACAGACACACACACACACACATAGACACACACACACACACACACAGACACACACACACACACACACACACACACACACACAGACACACACACACACAGACACACACACACACACACACACACACACACACACACACACACACACAGACACACACACACACACACACAGACACACAGACACACACACACACACACAGACACACACACACACACACACACACACACACACACAGACACACACACACACACACAGACACACACACACACACACACACACACACACACACAGACACACACACACACACACACACAGACACACACACACACACACACACACACACACACACACACACACAGTCTGCTCCTACACTTGGTCATTTTGTAGATCTTTATCTTTATTTATCTTTAATTCAGGTAAAATTAGGCGAGAAAGACGAGACAATCACCAGGCTGATATCTGTTATAAAATTAAATATGTTAAAGAACTGCAGTGTGAGTTTATAATCTACATGAATAGCTGATGGAGCGACGCCCCTCTGATCCCCCCCTCCCCCCCCGGAGGTGAGCCCCTGCTCCTCCCATTAATCACTAGCGGTGTAACAGAGTGTAGATGATCAGTGATCCGTACACATCCCTCCCACGGTTCGGCTCTCATGGAGAGGTTTTGCCGTAGCCGCGGCTGGATGCCGTTATAGTCGCACCTCGTTCCTGAGCAGATACTCTTTGGTTTATTTGCACAAGCACAAATGATTCTTTCACTCACTAAAACTTGTCTGGGTTGCCAAATCATACTGACATAATCCCTTTAGACAGTGCCAAGTCCCGCCCACTGTGACTGGAACAAACAAAAACAAACAAAAAAAAGGAAAGAACTGCCCGAGTAATACTGTAACATCTGCTCTGTAACTCCTTCTGTAACTCGGCTATTCACACACACACACACACACACACACACACACACACACACACACACACACACACACATCCTTTCTCTAATGAGTTATTAAGTCATTAGCTAGTAGTCATTTTGTTTTACTAAATTTATTCATCTAACTAATAATTTCCTACTCAAGACACATCTTACATCCCATACATACAAATAATAATAATAATAATAATAATAATAACAATAATAAAGCCTAGGAACATATCATCAGTCATACTGCACTGTGACGTAACAACTGAGAGATGATTTTATTTAGACTTGGTATCTTACATCTTATATATTGTGTTTATGTGTCTCCCGTTGTCTACACAATTTTTTTTGTTTTGCTGATTTGAAAATTGATCCCGTGACTGAAGCCGCGATCTGATCGGCATTGCGAGTTTAGTGATCCACTTCTACACCTACCATACGCCCCTCCCCATACGCCCCCCTCCCCATACGCCCCCTCCCCCGAGACTGTGCTTCGACCCGGCATTATCGGCTTATAACCGCTAGTCCCGTTAGCAGCCTTAGCGCGTTAGCCGCCGCTCGGGTTTGGCGGCGTCACTGGCGAAGGAGTTTATTGTGTTTATCTTTTTGTGGTTGTTGTCCTCCAGCTCGGTCTCTCCGTCATGCCAGGACGCTTCACCTCCCACACACTCACTGCATTTTCCCTGCGTTATTTTGCTCAGGTTTCACTCGCAGCGTCACTTGGTGGAGTGGGCGCGCGCGCGCGTGTGTGTGTGTGTGTGTGTGTGTGTGTGTTATTTGTCCCTCTGACTTGGCAGCAGGTGCCGACGGCTGCATGCCGTTTCACACAACAATACAACTTCACAACAGCTTTTATTTACACGGTTAAACCCGACAGAACCCACGATGGTGTCGGCTCTCCGCCCCCTCCGTCCTCAGGAACAACAACAGCCTTCTGGAAAGTTCTGCCGTGTTCCTGCGGGTTTCACTGATGCCACAGAGCCGCTGCTGGGCGGAGTTTCTCACAGGACACTTTTTATTCGAGCGCTTTAATAGAACATTTAGTATCTTGTTAATAATTTCATATGACAAAGAAAAAATACCAATAAAGAAAACATCAGCATCATTGGATGATTTTTACATGAAAGAGACAAAAGCAAAAATGCAAAAAAATACAGTCGGGTAAAAACAAACAAAAACAAACATTTATCATAAAAAGAAAACAGACTGGCCTAATAAATAAATAAATAAATAGATAAATAAATCCAAATGAGCTTCACAAACGCGTAATGTTACCAACAAAAATATCAAACCCACAACCTGAGTGGCCAGAATAATAGGAACAGTGAGTGTAAAGAGGAGCCTGGCACGTGTGAGCGCCACATGATCAGGGCTGTAATAAAACCCGGTCGGTGTGTTTGTGTGTGTGTTTGTGCTGAGTGAATAAACACTTGTGTTCAGACTCTCAGATCTTAAATGTTATATTTTTCACTGCAGCCTCTTCACGCTTCTTTACAACAGACGTCCGATCTCACCCTCACACACCTGGGCTCAGGTTACACACCGCTGGAGTCGCAGGAACACCGCAGATATTTCACTGAACGTCTTTAGTCGGAGGAGGTGGGAATATCTGCGTGTTATACTGTGTGTGCTCGTGGACGTGCCAAATTAAATTAGAATTTGAAGTCAAGCCGGGACTTCAACCGCACTTCTGCTTCAAGCTCAGTACGGTGATGAGACCCTCAGCCGCAGCGGGACAAAACATCTTAAAGGAGTCCGTACGTCTGTGCGTGCCGATCGCGGCCGAGGTGGTACAGAGCTCACTGCAGTCGATCCTGTGAACATTCAGAGGGTCTGATCACTGAAAATCTTACTACAAGAGTTTGGGTCGTTAAAGGAGTTCCTGGGAGGCCGGCGTTTCCAATCACGACTCCGGTGTGCTGAGAGAACTTCCTCCCCTGATGGTGTCCAGGCACTAGTGAGACACTGGGATAAGTGCATCAGTGTATCAGGGGATTATATAGAGACATAAAGGGAGTGTTTACTCTCAGGACTCTGTTCTGTTATTCTGTACAATCCAAAGTCCCGCTTTGACTCGAACACCCCCTTTGTATTTTTATATTAATATCAATGTCGTGTATATCTTGAACACCAGGCACCAGGAAAGCCGAACCTGTAACTTAACTGTGACGTGTGTGTGTGTGTGTGTGTGTGTGTGTGTGTGTGTGTCTGTCTTAAAATAATAACATTATCACTGAGCACAAATGATTATTTTTGTGAAAAATTACCTGATATGGTTTTGTTAACTTTCTGATCATGTGGGGGACAAACTCTTAAACTGTGTGTGCATGTGTGTGTGTGTGTGTGTGTGTGTGTGTGTGTGTGTGTGTGTGTGGGGTCCAGTCACAGAGCTGAGATGCTAATTAGCCTGCAGCGTGTCCCTGATAAACAGCCGTCGTTACATAATGAGCCACCATTTGCTGAGTGTTTAGTCAGATTTCCATCATCACATCCAGAATGCTAATGATTTATCGCCTTCATTTAAGAGCGACACTCGGCCTCCTGCTCACCAAATCTTTTAAAAAATCTAAATAAAAGATGTTTCAGGAGCAGGTCATCTTTCTGTGCTTTAACAGCTGCCTCGCAGATTTCGGCTCTTAATCACACTGAGATGAGAAAAATCATTTTATTTTCCTCCCGGGTCTCAGACGTCAGGGGTCTGTGGTGTTTTTTTATATCCGTATTCTGTCCTTCACTCGATCTCACATGATAAACGAGTTACGGCGAGCCGCGGTTTAATTCTGCCGTCCGATCGTCCAGAAACATCCACGTGATGGAGATGATGAAGCTGTGACTGAGTCTCGGTGACGTCTCCTTCACACGCCTGCTGGTGCTAGTTAAATCCCTTCTGCCTCGCTGCAGTCTGTGTGTGTGTGTGTGTGTGTGTGTGTGTGTGTGCAGGAAACAGGAGCCGCGTCCTCGGCACCCTCAGCCTGGAGGAGACGAGACCATTAAGCGTCCTGACCCCAGATAGCCTGCTATTCCCTGATCACATGACCTCTAAACACAGCCCGCTAAACCCCGCTAACGAGATTAGCTCAATCAGGGACGCTGCACTAATGCCACAAGCTCACGTCGACGTATGACGCTACAGCTAACAAACGCTCCAGGGGAAAGATGATTTTAAAGTCATGACACAAAATCTGACAGCGTCTAAATTTGGACTAAACCCTGGAGCAACGCCGTGTTTATAAAAGTCCAACTTCACACACTGATGTCCAGAGTTAAATCCTCCATGATTGGGGGCGGAGCTTAATGATATTAATGTGCGTTAATGTCACTGTGTATTTACACCGATGACGTCACATCAAATTTCCCTGGTGTAGGT
>JAAGKR010010077.1:0-24119 GCA_011419295.1 Clarias macrocephalus
CCAAGTAAAGAAAAACGAGTGGCATCATTACTTTAAGAAATGAAGGTCAGTCAGTCTGAAAAATTGGGAAAACTTTGAAAGTGTCCCCAAGTGCAGTCACAAAAACCATCAAGCGCTACAAAGAAACTGGCTCACATGCGGACCGGCCCAGGAAAGGAAGACCGAGAGTCGCCTCTGCTGCGGAGGATAAGTTCATCCGAGTCACCAGCCTCAGAAATCGCAGGTTAACAGCAGCTCAGATCAGAGAGCAGGTCAATAGCACACAGAGTTCTAGCAGCAGACACGTCTCTAGAACAACTGTTAAGAGGAGACTGTGTGAATCAGGCCTTCATGGTAGAAGATCTGCTATAAAACCACTGCTAAGGACAGGCAACAAGCAGAAGAGACGCGTTTGGGCTAAAGAACACAAGAAAGAACACAAGAAAGAAAACTCGCTGAATGAGAAGGTGTGTCCAAACTTTTGGTCTGTACTGTGTGTATCAAATATATGCATCAACTTTGTGTGTGTGTGTACTGTGTATATATATATATATATATATATATATATATATATATATATATATATATATGCATATATATGCACACACAAGCGAAACTCTAAGGAAAAATTCTCAAAAATCTCTTCTCATGTTCCTGCTTATTTAGGAGTGATGAAACACACACACACACACACACACACACACACACACACACACACACACTCCTGCACTCTGTAGGTTGTAGACAGTGGAAAGGCTCTTGAGTGCCGTGTTGGCTGAGGTCTACAGGAAGTGGCTGAAGAGGATGATAGCCTTCTAAAATTACACGGTGTTGTTTCAGGTCCTGGCACCGAGCGCTGGCCGAGTAATCAACCTCCTCAACCGTGTGTGTGTGTGTGTGTGTGTGTGTGTGTGTGTGTGTGTGTGTGTGTGTGTGTGTGTGTGTGTGTGTGTGTGTGTGTGTGTGTGTGTGTGTGTGTGTGTGTGTGCCATGAGCTCTGTTATTTTAAGGTGTACAGAAGTAAATAGCCCCCTGTAGTAGTTTTATGATAAACTGTATGGCACCAAAAACTAATCAGGTTTAGTTATTAATACACACATTATACAACAGTCAGTTTCAACCGTGTAATTTTTTAAAAATACCTGCACTACGAAAAAAAACCATTATCGGTTCATCCGTTTTTAATTGGTTTCATTCTTAATGATTCAGTGTTAACATCTGTAGTAATGTTAATTGACCCTAGGCACAATAGCACAGACATGGTGCATATATACTTATACAGTACCAGTGTGGTTTTCTTTTTTCCATTCTAGAACAATTCTGGATAAAATAAAATAAACAAACTATTAAATAACACATAGGGCATTATGTAATTTAGTAACAACAACGCAATTTTCAAACATGAAGCTCAGCTGTTCTGGAACAGTTTGTGCAGGAACAGTATTGTGTCGAGTGCGTTTATAAAACCCATCAAGCTCCATGATGAAACTGTCTCTCATGAAGACCTTCCCAGGGAACCAAGACCAAAACTTAGCTCTGCTGCAGAGGAGAACTTCATTTAGGAGGAGTTACCAGCCTCAGAAATCACCAGTTAACCTCAGATTATAGCCGTTATGAAGGATTTACAGAGCAGAAGTAGCAGATGCATCTCAATATCAACTGTTCAAAGGAGATTATTGTGTATTTTTGATAAATGCTTTCGGTATTGTTTTACAGTGTAGAAATCAGAAGAAGCTGTGTCCAAACTTTTGACTGGTTGTGTGTGTGTGTGTGTGTGTGTGTGTGTGTGTGTGTGTGTGTGTGTGTGTGTGTGTGTGTGTGTGTGTGTGTGTGTGTGTGTGTGTGTGTGTGTGCCTGCTGTCTCTGAGACATCAATCATGTCTCTGTTCTGTGTGTTCTCGTGTGTTTATCAGTGTGCGGTTCATGGCTCAGTCTAGACGTGTCGGCCATCTTTCACATTCCCTCAGGATTCTCTTCTCCTCTGGCCTTCTGTTTCTGACAGCTCAAGGCTCTCACAGGCATTTACAGTCTGAGACTTTTATTACCGCGGCTTCGTGCTTACTCATTCTAATGACGGCGCTTTTAAACCTCAACTCAGGGTTACTGTAAAACCATGTAAAACCTACTACTGTTCCTCTTCTTCTTCTTCTTCTTCTTCTTATTATTATTGATATTATCAACATCAATGTAACATTTTTTTAAAAAAATGTATAATTTAATAAACTTGGACTGAAAATGTTTTTTTTTTTCATGTTATTGTATATATTATATACTATTATGTAAGACTCTATATTATTGTTTTATCAACCACAATGTAACATAGGCATGAAGCTCAGGGGCTTTGTTTTTATTTATTCATTTAAAAAATATTATTTATTTATTTGTTTATTTATTTTTTTTTATTTTTCTTGCCCTTGCTGGATCTGCAGCTCGGAGCTACTGTACTTATAAGAACAACCATTATTTCCTCGTTTCCTTTGAGCAACATGTTTCAGCTGCGTGACCCGTGTAGTTTTTTTTAAAAAATTTTATACGGATAATACGATGCTAATTTTTCCATGAGAAATAACAAATGCAGATCTGTTCCAGCCATCCAAATATATTCCCAATATTGCAAAAGACTTGGGGAAAAATCACTTAGTTTTTGAACTCATGCCGAAGTCAAAGCTGGTATCGTGGATACACCCTTTCGAAATAGCTTTTGCTATTTTTTTTAATGATTTTTATTAATGCAAAAAAAAAAAAAAAAACCTAAATGCTAAGAAAAATATTATTGGATTTTCGTTAATGCAAACAAGGCGAGACACCATGACGACCAGTGAGCCCCCAGACACCCCAAAAATGCTTCATATGCCGATGCAAATTTCTTGCAGAATTTCTATTCTTAAGCAATTTATTTAAACAAACAAACAAACAAAAAAAACATTCAATACTTCCAAAAATACCTTAAAAATTAATAAATGAATAACATTACAGACGAATTTTCACATGCCTGTAAAGAAAGCAACAGAACAATGTCAGCTCCTGGGTTTCGCATGAAATTAGAAAGGAGCGAGTGCGACAAAGTTACCAGAAGAACTCCGGAATATTCTCCAGCACACTCAGTAAAACCTACCAGCTGTTTTACTTACAGTATAAAACTGCACACGTCTGTATCGAACTCTACTGATCATTTTCAAGCAAAGAGATTTCACACCAAATATTGATTCTGGTTATTTTGTTACTCTTTATGTAGAAATGTTCTCAAACTCAAGACTTTTTTTGTTTTGTTTTGTTTGTGCCCAAGATTTTTCCACAGTGCTGTAAGTTAAAGTGTGAGTAAAACATCACCCTCTCCGGTTTGTACTTTACCTCAGTTCAGGCTTGTTGACGCTCCACTCGTCCGCCCGGCTGTCTGCGTTTCCTCTGCTCGCACCACGGCTCCGATAGCCCCCCCCCCCCTCCCCCCTCGCGCTCTCTCCTGATCCGACCCACAGCCTCCTCGTACAAAGTGCCTGAAGAACTGATAGCGAGTTGAAACGAGAGCGCTGCTATCTGGCTTCATTGGTTCTTTCCACCATGACTACGGCTCGTGTGATTCAGTGGGGCCCGGTCCGCTCACCAAGGCGCCGTTCATGATCTGGTGTTGTGTAACGAGTTCGTTCCGGTCATTAGGTGCACTCACGGGGGACTGACCGATACGATGATGTCACGATATACCCTAGGCGGCGATTCGATTTGTATCGCTAATAATATTTCACAAATATTTTGCTCCTAGAACTTTTATAATTAAGAACGCACCACCTGTAGGATTATGGTGGAACTGCAACTTTTTAGCATCTCAAATGTAAAAAATATGTAAATGAAAAACGATTCTTGAAAAATCCATGAATTCGCCAAACACGTAACGGAATCTATTTTTCAAGCATCTTTTCCCTCTTGTTGGAATAAATATATCCTTTCCGCTCATGTTTGCGTTCTTGTAACCAATCATAACGCAGGAGGCGGGATTCATCAGAAAAGCCGAGAAGCCTAAGATAACCTGCTATGTTGTATCTTGTATTTGTCAGATTAAATGCTGCAAAAGAGATATGTTCTGATTAAATGCTAATCTGATTAAACAGTTGAATTGGATTCTGTAATCAGAATCGGATTGAAGAAATATTGAGATCTGTGAGCTGGACCTTGTCGCTTGAAAATCCACTGATATTAGAAGCGCTATAGACGAAAGGAAAAAAAAAGTTGTTTTCAGGTTAAAAATACTAAAACCTGATCATTTGGTTTGTTTGTGAATTGAATGAATAATTTAAAGTGACTCCAGCCTTTAAAATTCTACGCGCTAAGTCGATCATGAAATAGTTTTTATTCTGATCGGTCGTGTCTCTCAGGTTTTCAGTGGGAAGAGGCCAGACGGAGATTTCCAGCCGCAGGCCACCAGCACTTTCCGGAAGCTCTCGAGCACTCCTCCGCCCGCAGACGGCCAGCAGCAGGCCCTGACCTGTCTGATCAGCGAGAAGGAGCTGGTGCTCTGCGAGAAGCTCGGAGACGGCTCGTTCGGCGTGGTGAAGCGCGGAGAGTGGGTCACCCCGGGGGGTAAAGTGGTGAGTTCTGGGGGAGGGGGGGGGTCTGTCGGTTAGAGAAGTAACTCTGACTTTAAAACAATGAAACTACATTAAAATGGTAGTTAAATATTTTACTGCATTACATACTGTATAGAGACATTATAGAGACTCATTCTATTTCTTACTCTTTTTTTTTTCTTTCTCCTCTTCCCTTTTTAAAAAAAAAATTCAATCCCTAGTTAAACGTAGCGGTGAAGTGTCTAAAGACGGACGTCCTGAACCAACCGGACGCGCTGGACGACTTCATCCGCGAGGTCAACGCCATGCACTCGCTCGACCACCAGAACCTCATCCGTCTCTACGGAGTCGTCCTCACACACCCCATGAAGATGGTAAACCAAACCAGGCATCGTGTGTGTGTGTGTGTGTGTGTGTGTGTGTGTGTGTGTGTGTGTGTGTGTGTGTGTGTGTGTGTGTGTGTGTGTGTGTGTGTTTGGTCTGGATTCAAGTTTTAGTTCAAGTTTGTTCCAAGATAACGAGAAAGGAAGTAGTTGACTACAGTGAATTCCGACTTCACCTAATCTTAGGGTCTTGTTTTTTCTTCCCGCGTCCAGGTGACGGAACTGGCTCCTCTCGGCTCTTTGCTGGACCGCTTGCGTAAGACCCAGGGCCACTTCCTCATCTCCACGCTGTGCCAGTACGCCATCCAGATCGCTAACGGCATGGCCTACCTGGAGACCAGGCGCTTCATCCACCGTGACCTAGCTGCCCGGAACATCCTGCTGGCCTCGAACGAGCTCGTCAAGATCGGAGACTTCGGCCTGATGAGGGCGCTGCCCAACAACGACGATCATTACGTCATGCAGGAGCACCGCAAGGTCCCTTTTGCCTGGTGAGAGAAAGAAGGGGGGGCGGATGGCGGGTGTTGGGGTTGAGGAAATTTAAAACAAATCTGTTTATACTGTGTGTGTGCTGATCTATGAACAACATCACCTCTAGCTCACGCTGAAGCACTTCATCCTGTATTTACGCGTATAGCACATGTGTGTGTTCCCGTATCAGGTGCGCCCCAGAGAGCTTAAAGACGCGCACGTTTTCACATGCTACGGACACGTGGATGTTCGGGGTAACCCTGTGGGAGATGTGCACCTACGGTCAGGAGCCGTGGCTCGGTCTCAACGGCAGCCAGGTACCGCACCCCGTTACTGCCTCACCTCGTCATCGTTCCCCGTTAGCATGCGGAGCAACGCTAATCAGCGAATATGTGTGCGTGTGTGTGTGTCTTAGATCCTCCATAAGATCGACAAAGAGGGTGAGAGGCTGTCCAAGCCTGAGGACTGTCCCCAGGACATCTACAACGTCATGCTGCAGTGCTGGGCGCAGAAACCCGACGACCGGCCCACGTTCGTGGCTCTCAGAGAGTTCCTGGTGGAGACCCTGCCGACCGACATGCGGGCGCTGCAGGACTTCGACGAGCCCGACAAACTGCACATCCAGATCGACGACGTCATCACCATCATCGAGGGCAGGTGTGGGGGTAACCGGAGAAGGTCCCGGTTCTGACCAATCGGAGCTGAGAATTACACAGCGAATGTGATATATAAGGCAAATATATTCTACTTTTATATTTTGCTGTTCTGCTGCCCAGGGCGGAGAATTATTGGTGGCGAGGGCAGAACAAGCGCACGCTGAAGGTGGGTCAGTTCCCCAGGAACGCCGTCACCTCTGTAGCCGGATTGTCGGCTCATGACATCAGCAGGCCGCTGAAGAACAGCTTCATCCACACGGGACACGGAGACTCCAACCCGCACCGCTGCTGGGGCTTCCCGGATCGGATAGACGAGTAAGCGCCATGCTGTCATTCAATCGACCTGATTTACACAACGACTCCATGTTTTAATTTAATTCCTCAAAAGTGGGCTGTAAAATTTTTTTTATCTGCTCAAAATTTATATTTAAAGGCAAGGGATGATCAAATCAAATCCCAGGTGATACGAAACCATCAGATATGGAATTAAAGGAACATAGCATTGCTGTGTGACAGCCCTAACATCCACCGTTCCCTCCTGGGCACAGGTGTGGAGTTTTAAACGGTTCCCGTCGTGCCCCTGTATCCAAAAACGTCCAAAAGCTCCTGGGAAGGTTGTAACTTTTCTCCGTTTGTGGATGACGGCTCTCACTGTGGCCTCAGAAATGGATTGGTAACCCTTTCCAGGCTGATACGTCAATTACTACATTACTACATTATGCGTTTTTTTGAATTTCTTTAGATCGCAGCATGGTGTATTGCTTTTTAAGACAGGTTCTACTGTATTTCCATAACTGATTTCTTGATTCGACAGCTTTGGCAGTAATCATGCCACGTGTAAGAAAGACCAGATTGAGGTGGTTTGGACATGTCAAGAGAAGAGATTGTGAATATATTGGAAGAAGGATGCTGAGGTTCTAACTGCCAGGCAGGAGGTCCAGAGGAAGACCAAAGAGGAGATTTATGGATGTTGTGAGAACTTGAAGTTACATGGTGCGAGAGAAGAGGATGCAGAGGACAGGGTTAGATGGAGGCAGAAAGGAAACAACCGAAAGACGAGGAAGAAAATCTTTGTGTGCAGTTAAAATTAGTTTGATGATCTCAATCATTTACGTGTGACAGATGTGCTTAAAAAAAGCAGGAACGGGCCAAATACTTGTTCACAGAGCTGTAAAAAGTAACCAAATTCAAGATCTTTCCCACTTAAAATATCTGAAAAATGTGATACAATTTATATATATATATATATATCTCAAAAAAAAAATTTCAGGTCAAACGAGCTAAAACATACTTTGGAGTCTTGCTGTATTTCTATATGTTTAGCCTACGAACCCTTAAATTGTTCCGATTCAGGATTATAGTTGTAAATACAGATTTCCTACCACATGGCCCACTAGAGGGCAGCAAACCGCTACAGATGTTTCTCCCAAACACTGATCACACCATTTCCTTCTCTCCACAGTCTGTATCTGGGGAATCCCATGGACCCTCCGGATGTCCTCGGACTCGATCTGAACGCCCCCAGGCCCACGCAGCTTCCCGGACGAGCCAAAAGTACATTTCTTTGCCCTTTCCTTAGTGCTTAAATTCATATTGGCTAATGCAGCTTTTTCATAATCCCTAACATTTTTTTTCCTTCCTTTGCCTTTCCTTCTTCGGTTGCACCTGCATGTTCTGTCTCTGCGCTCTCTTTATTCCTTTCCCGGCCCGCTGTTGCTCAGAGGATCCGCCCCCTCGACCCCCTCAACCTGCTTTGCTCATAAAGAGTAAGTTCAGGTCCCATGAATTATCCTTTCCAGCTTGTATCTTTCCCTCTTTTCAGTTTCTTTCTTTTCCTTCTGCACTCCGTCGCCAGTTAAGTTCCTCCGAGATCTGACATGAATAATAATTCCACAGAAATCGTTTTTATGCTCCCTCAGGTATTAAGAGTGTTCTCTGAGCTCATGGTCCTTACTTTCTTTAGGTTTATTTAAAAGGATTTATGCAGCAGGATGTTATTGAGATTGATTACTTTGGCGTTGATCTTAATCCCACTAACAAATGGATTTTTATCAGGGTACGTGAAGTGTTTATTAGGCTTCTCAGTTTGTGAGTCACTTGGGCCTCGACTAAAACCTTTTTGGTAATATATTAAAATGTAAAAAAATAAGCAGGGAACTTGATGCAAGATTTTCGCAAGGTTTCCAACCAAGTTGTTTTGCAGGGGAAAAAAAAAGTTTAGATATTTGCCATGTTTCATATTGATGGAAACTTATTTATCTGTACTATTTTACATATTTTATTGTTGGGACATAAACATGATGATAAACAGGCCTAGCTCACTGGTCTAGCGACGTTGCTGTCTGGCCATGTTACCTTGTAGTATTGTTTTATAGCCGTTAATGTTCGATGCAAAAAGAATTCCCAAAGAATATTTTCTTCTCCACTAAGCTTCTCCTGTACCTCCTGTGACTTTAGAGCCGAACTACGACCCGGTTACAGATGATGAAGATCTAACGTACTCAGGCCTGAGGCGCCTCTCTTTAAAAAAGCCCAATACAAAGGGTCTGAAATTGAAGCCATCAGCTTGGGTTCCAGCCACCAAGCTGAGCGATCGGTCCATTTATGGTCACCGAACTCCAGGAGGTGGTACACCCACTGAGGTCTCTCTTATAGACTTTGGAGAGGAAATGTTCTCTACTTCCCCCTCTCCTGTTATGGAGTCTCAGGTCCTTAGTCTCGCGAGACTGGCCCTGGAGGCAGAAAATATCTTGGACTGTACCCCACCTCAGAGTCCGTCCCGGACTCTGCCTCGGCCGCTCCACCCCACTCCGGTGGTAGACTGGGACTCGAGACCTCTCCCTCCTCCTCCAGCGTACGACGACGTAGCGCAGGACGAAGACGACATCGAGGTGAGCTCGATCAACAGTGCAGAGTTGAGGGTTCCCAATGAACCAGGCTCTCCGTGTGCCCCCTGCACTCCCACGTACGGGGATAAACTTCGAGTAGAAGATGATCTCTTCCACTCCAGCAGCCAGAGCCGGTCTCGCACCTTCTCGCAGTCAGCTGAGATCTTCCAGGAGCTCCAGCAGGAGTGCATGAGGCGCCTGAATGTCCCTGCAGGCTCAGTAAGTCCCGATCCCTATCGCCAGATCTTCTTGTCCACCTGTGAGGACAAGCCCCAGGTCCCACCTCGAATCCCGATCCCACCTCGACCTCCAAAAAGCGACTGTTCCCGCTGGTCACGTGACCTGTCCCCAGCCTCCTGCTGTGATGATGAGAAGGAGCGTCCGCCACAGATTCCTCCGAGAGATCCTCTGTCTCAGTCGCTCTCTCGCACACCAAGCCCCATGAACCGTACCTCACACTACCTCTCAACCTCGCCGGGCAAGCTGATGCCCACCACACAGAGCTTTGGCTCTGATCCCAAATACGCTGCACCCAAAGTTATCCAGGCCCAGGGCAAAGACAAAGAAGCTGCCAAAGGACCCTGCATACTGCCGATCGTCCGAGACGGCAAGAAAGTAAGCAACACGCACTACTACCTGCTGCCCGAGAGGCCCACATACTTGGACCGCTTCGACAAGTTCTTCAAGGAAGCAGAAGAGGACGAGAGGAGGCCGGTCAACACGGCTACAGTCCGACCCATGGTGCAACAGCAGGGGGAGACAAAATCAAACTTCTCCTGCAATAATAAAGACAGCGTACCAGCCAGAGCAGCAGGCATCAGGAACTCCTTAAGTCTGAACAAAGTCGGTACCGAAGGATCGGGTTGCAGGGCGGAAGGAGCGACAAATCCTGACAGAGTCAAACAGGTGAGTAATGAGAGAATTACAGAAGTATATGAACTTAATCTCTTTTTATACTGTATATACAGCAGTACCTCGGGATTCCAGGGACGAGTTCCTAAGGCGAAATTACGTATTACGAAACGCATTGTCCCATAGGAAATAATGTAAATGCAGATAATCCGTTCCAGCGACCCAAAAATATTACCAATAGTACCAATTTCCAACACTATAATCATATGTTTGCATATAAAACAATCTAAAACATTTAGAAAAGGTATGTCAATGAAGTACAATATGAAATAAATAGACATTAAACCTCACTTAACCTTAATTTATGATTCCTCTCGGCACCGGCTGCTTTAAATGAAATCGGCTCCGTTTTCTTCTTGCTACCTTCCTTGCTAAAATTCTTGGGACCCATGGTGCTATGTTTTCACTAAATCTTGCACCAAAAAAAAGAAACAAACAAACAAAACACACACACACACACACACACACACACACACAAAAAACTTGCTTGGCTTGGCTTTCCATTGTCACAAACAGGTTTTGATCGGCTTCCAGATGTACGCACCACCGGATGTACGCGTGACCGACTCGGTCGCTTGTACGTCGAGGCAAATTGCTTGCAAACTTTTAGATCTTAAGACGAATCCCGAGGTGTCACTGTATATATAAGTAGAGATTTGCTCCAGCGTGTCCAGTGTGTCACTGTAATGGTTTTGTTTGGCACCAGGTGCAGGAAGCGGTGCACGGTGTGACAATCGAGGAGTGTCAGAAGGCCCTGCAGAACCACAGCTGGAACGTGCAGAAAGCTGTGCATTATCTGAAGGTAGCGTTTTCATCATTCACCGTCTCTGAGATGGATAATGCCAGATAATGAGATGAGGGAATTCTCTCTAAGCCCCTTTTCCCCCAATTTCGTGAACTGCCAAAAATCAATATTTCACACTGATGTTTTTTTTTTTCTTTTTCTCTCCTTTTATCTCTACAGGTGGAGCAGCTCTTCTGTCTGGGTCTGAAGTCCAGAGTGGAGTGTCACAAGATCCTGGAGATGTGTGACTGGAACCTGGAGCTGGCCAGCACTCAGCTTTTAGACTCTTACGGCTCAGTCAAACAGAGGTACGGCCGCTTAAAAAAATGCCATCATATAAACTAATTATTTGATCCTTAAAGTCTTTCAAGTAAAATTTTCTAAAATCTACAAAAAGATGTCCAAATCTGAAATCTGATTGGTCGGATGGAGTTGACTTATTTTCTGTAACATCAGCTCTGACAGTAGTGTAGCTACAATAATCTAAACCTAATGACAAATGATTACTTATCATTGATTGATATGGTGAAGTTTTCTATAAGGAATGTTTAACATTTATGGAAGGAGTCTCCAGTTTTAGTAGTTTGGACGTTTGTCAATAAGGGAAAAGTCTTTGAGAAAGATGTTCCACTTTCTAGTTGCTGCTTTGACTTACAGGTAGTCCCTGACTTACGAATTTCTGCAGATACGGACAGACCGCGGTTCTGCTTCCGTTTCCATTACGGACGTAGCTCACGTGTATTGTACAAAAAAATAGATACTGCAGTGCACCAGATACCAATATTTACAATTATATACAATATTTTCAGTGTGTAGGTCAATGTATAAAGTCCGGTATGTTGTATGTATGTGTGTGTGTGAGAAATGAGTCGGCCTCACCGGTTTCACTGAAACAGTCCGGGAGCAGGATGATAGAAAATGTCTGTCCTGTACAGCTGTCCTGATGGTGAATAATCATAATCTCAGAAAATCCTCTACAAAACAGAGTTCACAGTCCAATACAGTGGAAAACAGCTCTGAGACAAAGTGGCGATTTAAAGGACATTTTCACTGTGACTGGGGAAAGGGGACAGAGATTTAGTCAAGGGGATCGGTATACTTTACATTGAATATTTGAGTCAAAGGTGTACAAGACTCACTTTGTCTGACTTGAGAACAAATACGAGTTACGAACGTGCTCTTGGAACGGAATTTGTTTCTAAGTCGGGGACTACCTGTATTAGAAAAGAAGAGATGCTAATGACGGAGTAACTGTTTATACTGTAGGTTATGTGATGTATCTAAATGAGAACAGGAACTAACTTGTTTCACCTAAACATAAAAGCTGCTGGTTCAGACTCTGTTGCTCCTGGGACTCTGTGCTGATCATGTTTGCCTTCAGAAGCAACAAATGTAAAGAAGATGAAGTCAGCAAGTGGTTTTCTGATGTACACACAGCTGTTTAGTCCCAATGCTCTGGGGGGGGAGAGAGAATGTTCTTACGTTCACTATTAAACATAGCTCTGTTTTGTTTCTGTTGATTTTCTTCACGATGCAACTTCACCAAGCGTTTACCCATTTATCTCCATTTATGATAATTCGTTTGAACCCAGTTCCAGTTGTTTCAAATCTCCTTAGTTGTTTTCTTTGCTTGATGCAGGCCAATAATTTGACTCGTCTGAAACGACAGTGTTTTTGTCTGGTGTACATCACTGCTATTATTTATCATATAAACATTTTGAATACAGGTAAATGTCTAAGGTGAATAAAAAAAGATTCTAACGACAAATTGTAATTATTGACGCAGGCCCGTTTTATCAAACCAATCGACTGCGATCTCTTTACCACGGTTTATTCCGTACACATTTAGAAATTGCCGAGACATCCACTAGCTCCGATTTGCATAAAAATCGCCGACTGTAACGCGAGCTGAGATGTAACATAGCGTAATATAAAAACATGCCTCGCTTCTCGGCGGGATTAAATCCACTGTTTCTTTGCTCCGTGTGCCTCTTTTCAAAAGTTTCACTGAAGAGCGCAGAATTGTGAGCTGTTGTAATTAAATTTCTGTCTCTCCCCTTAAAGGCTGCACTGTATATATTAAGCCTTTAACTTTATTGCTTTTGGTTTGTCCCAACTGGCCATCTGTGCGCTCTGTTCATCAGTGAACTGACTCCCTTTCAGGACTGTAGGAGACAGGAGAATATATATATAAAAAAATTAAATAAAAAAAAGGAGAGAAAGTCAGCACTTTTCATTGTTTGACTTTGAGTGAAAAATGCAGCACTTGCGTTTTGGAAAACTTTCTGGTTTGTTTATCTTTTTCTTCCCATCCTCTGTGATCTATCAAGAAAGTACTTTTCCATGTTTGATGTTTCCGAGTTTCCTCAGTCATGCGCGATTTATTTATTTTATTTTTATTTGCCTTTTTTTCCCCCTTTAATTGCGATAAATCACTTTATTTCTAGCAGATGCTATGTAAGAGCCATGCTGTTTCGGGAAAATAATCAGTGTTCTACTGGTGTGATGAAGCGCAGGTAGAGCGGTACTTCTGCCTGTGAATTTAATCCGTTCGTGAGGTGAAATTTTGTATTTTGAAACATATTTTCCCATAGGAAATAATGTAAATGCAGATAATCCGCTCCAGCCGAGCCAAAAATATTACAAATATTACCAATTTCCAACACTATAATCATATTTTTGCATATAAAAACAATCAAAACATTTAGAAAAGACCATGTAAATGAAGTAAAATATGAAATAAATAGACAATAAAATCTTACTACCTTCATTTATGATTAAATTTATGCATCTTCAACAGCTGCATTAAAAACCAAACTGAAAGCGGCTTTCTTTTCTTCTTGCTAACATTCTGGGGACCCGTGATGTTATTGCATGTCCTCACTAAATCTTGCACCAAATGCAAAAAAACAAAAACAAGTTTTGATCGGCCGAGGCAAATTATTTGCAAAATGTAAGTTCTAAAGACGAATATTTGTGGCCGGGCATTTCATTTGTGTGCCGAGGTACCACTGTAATGTATTTATTCTTAGGCAGAAAGTTTACTTGCACGCATGATGGATGCCTCACATATTTTCCGTTCATGTGGTGCGTAACCTTGCACACGTTTCCAGAAATTAACATGACTTGCCTGGAAGATGCATTATGCGTGCAAATGTCAAAAATGGCAGAAAGCTTTGAAGACAAGGTGTGCAACCAGGTCTGCAATTCCTCTCCCAACCTGTATGAGGCGTTGTTAATGCTGCACGGTGACAAATAATCATGTTACAACAGTTAGCAGAAGATAAGTGCTATCTTTATAAGTTGATATGGAAATTAAGATTCTCTAGGGTCACCATGCTTGTACAGTATGCAATACTGACTGATAGAATTCTCCACTGTGCCCCCTACTGGAATTTTCAGGTAATACACATAGGATATACGCAAATATGAGAACTAATATATGTGAATCAAATCTGTTCCCTTTTTCACTTGCACTATAGCAGCTATAAACTCATGTTATAAACACAGCTCGGAGCAAAGACAACTCTGTTCTGAAATTGCTGGAAAATTAAAGCTACAGATTATCCTTTGTCTGACGCCGGAGACTAATTCCATTCATAAGCGTTAAATAAACTTACTTTATTTATGGAAAATCGTATTATCAATATCCTTTTTTTAAACCCTTTATATAAAACATCCCATATTACCTCTTTGTGTAAGCTGTTGCTATAGAAACGATAATAAACCTGAATATGTAATATTTAATTTAAACATGTTAAACTTCTTATGATCAATGGTATTTAATGAAAACGTTGGAGTTGTAGTACTGTACGTAAACACATTTCTTTGTTTCTTTTTTTTTTTTTTTTCCTTTTTCCAGGAGATGAGGAAACTCTCCAGACAAAGAGCACATCTTCATCCTCGTCCTCGCCCTCGCACTCGCCTCATCCGAGACGGAGCAGGGTGCGTCCAGAGAACACGAGGAACAAGGAACGAAGGCTCCGCCTTTCCCGAACCTCAAGTTCGCTCTAGCCAGGGACTCGCGTTGCGTCCGTGCGCGTCCTCAGAACCCGTGCGTCTTCCTCCAGAACCCTTAATCAAGCTGCACTACTGAGTTCAGAGGTCAAACGTCCATTGATAAAGGTTAAAACCAAAGTGCTGCTGATCCGTTCGACTTCGTGTTATTTTATTTCATACAGAGGTTTATTTGATTAAAGTTGACGGAGAGGATGGAGAACTCTGAGATCGTGTTGTAAACGTCGTGTGTGTATACATTTAGAGTTTATACGGCGTGTCGGAGGGACGGATGGATGGGAGGATGCCGTCCATCATTTTGGTCAAACAAATTTTTAAAATTGTTTCAGTGTCGTCGTCTTTTTTTTTTTCTTGTTCCTGTTTTGTCTTTTTTCTATATATAAATATTCCTTCCAAAGCTATTGTGCTAAACATTTTCCTGCCGCTCTGTTTGCACTAGCTATCAGATTTCCAACGATAACTCAACTCCCTTCTGATCACGATGTGTTCATCATACCCATTAACCAATCACTGCTATCTGACATCATCAGTGTTTTTTTTTATTTTTTATTTTTTTAAACAAGCAAACAGTTGCGTATCTGAGCGTCTCGTTTCAAAGGCTGTTGGAAATATTTCGAAATCAGCAATATTTACCAGATTTAATCTCAAATTAGATCGAACTCTAAAGTTTATTGTCAGAGTGATTTATTATTATTATTTTTTAATAATGCACACTTCAAATAATAAATAACACAATATCGTTTTTCATAATCATAGCTCAAACTTGGCGCGTGCCCTCGATATACACTGATGTCGTCATCATGTGGAGGTGATTGGTCAAAGATTCCACAAACGTACCATTTTTTGGGGAGGAAATTCTCACAGTCACTGAAGCATTAAAGCGGAAAATCTCATTTATTGGCTTTTTATTTTTATTTTCTAAACAAAACAAACAAAAAAAAACAGCCATGAAGTTTCCTACGTGATTCTAGCAGAAGTAACTCTGTAGTAAATATTATTACAGCAGGCTGTACAGGGCAAACTTTCTGTTGTTTCTAATAAATAAAACACCCTAATAAACAAAAGTAACTGACGTGAGGTATGGCGAGATCCTTAGCATCAATCAGCACTGACACAAACAGGCATAAATGGTCATGTAGTGAAAGACTCATGTTTTATTTTTATCTAAACCCCCCGACCAAAAAGCAGCAAGTCCTTACACGGTGCTTTTGCTATGAGCTATTGTTTTTTTTTCTTTTTTTTTTCTAGGAAAATCAATAACCTTTTTTTCACCTGTAAACTATCAATAAGGAAAAGAAAATACCTGAACAACAGGGGCAGTTAATCTTGTCTAGGGCACCGAGGGTACTGATGGTGCTGCACCAGATTTGATATCGGATCCTGGATATATTCTCAGTATGACATAGAAGCTGGCCAACTCCAATATGTCCAGCAGTGACGTTTCTGTTTCTTAGTGTGAACACACGGTTAAAGTCTGCACACTCTTCCTCCATGTGACATACTGTTGTACTGTACGGCTAGCAAGAAATGGAGCGGATAGAAATCCCTTAGTTTAGGTGTAAGTTTCCATGGAGAGCACATCCAGAGTGCACAGGAGTGAGAACAAAAATCATGGAAACAAACGACCTTTAAAAGAAACTCTGGCATTTTTCAACCTCAAATCTATCCGTAGTGTGACTTTAAAACGGATACGAAGACCTACAACTGTCCTTTTAAACTATGAGGAACAGTTATTAAAACAGGTCTATGCTCTCCCTAGTACGAGGGGCGTTCAAGTCAAACTGGGACTTAATAGTAATTACATTTTTGGTGGATAAAAGTGTTAGACGCCACTTGCACGTTACAGGAATTCGGCTGATACAGTCCGGTACAGTCTGACTTCGCTCCAAGCCATTTCCACATGTCTGGAAACGCAGTTAAAGGAGTTCCTGAGAACTCGTACTGAGAAAACGTTCCACCTTGATGGTGTCCAAGCACTAGTGAAACACTGGGATAAGTGCATTGATGTAGCAATATATAGAGAGAGAGAGTGAGAGGGAGGGAGGTTTTAGTCAACTGTTGTTATTAAATGTTCCGGTTTGACTTGAACGCCACTTGTGTATAACAAACTTATAGGTGTTACATTATGTTAATAAGTTGAACTATCTTTGACAACAAAGTCTTGAACATTTTTTTTTTTTATCAGAAGTAACATATCGACATTCTTGATGGATGAAGACGAGGTTGGAAAAAACGTGTTCCTTTAATTTAAACAAAACAAAACAAAAAATGGAACTCTGTATCCTGTTACACCTTTTTTCTTTTCTTTTCATCAGATCTAACCGCAAGCTAAGCAGCTGCACATTTTTTGAGATTTGTAGAAAATCTGAGTGACTTTCTTTTTTTTTTTTTTTTTTTTTTTCCTTTATGACCAAGGGCGCACGTGCAAAACAAACAAAGTGCCAGTTTTATTAGTGAGTGAATATGTTGGATGAGACGATTTACAGTGCAAGGTTGCGCAAGGGCAAACAATATCCTCATCATCATAGCGACGCCAGTCTTTATTTCATCATCTCTGTTATTAATGATCAAACTAATCTTTAAGCGAAAGCTGGGCTAGTCTGAGAGCCGATACTATCTAGGACTGCGTATGGTTTAAGTGTAGAGTGTGTATGCCGCATGTATTATCTTGGTTAATAAGGTTTTCCCCCCCTCCCAGGTATTTCAGCTTAAAATGTTCTGGGAAAACCAACACAAAAGCAACCAACCCTGAGATGTCGAAACACACTGATTGTACATTATCTGGATTTTTTCCGTTCCCTTTGCAGTTTTAATCAGCAGGACGTAGCTGTTAGAGATCTCCAAGCACATAAAGCGTGACTCCTTCAGTCCTGGACGCCTTTTGCATTCCCTTGACGTGTGTGTGTGTGTGTGTGTGTGTGTGTGTGTATTGTGTCGGATTGTCCTGCACCGAATAATCACACGTGCTCGACCCTGATCACACAGACTCATTACCCTCCATTATGCTGTATTTATGAGACTGAAATGACCTTGTGGTGTTATTTTCCACACGGCGTCCTCCCGCGCCAGCTTCATCACTCTCTCCGCTCTTCCCTGCTCCGTGATTTTACTCTGTTTCAATTCTGTAAAAGCTATGTTCATGCAGATATGGAATTTATATTCATTATATATATAAATATATAAATATAAATACATATTTTTTATTAAAATTAACAGTTTTTATCTTTTTCTATAATCTTGTCTTTTATACATTATTTCAAGGTAATTCTTCTTCTTGCTATTGTTATTATTGTTATTATGGTGTTATAATTAACATCATCTATATGTACATCCTGAAGTGTTTTATTCCTCCAGTACCACAACAGTCCATGGTTATGTTAATATAAATATATTTATTATATATAAACTTTATATATACACAGCTTTTATTGTTTATCTATTCATATTCACGCCTAATATTAGGAATTTCAGGCGGCTATAAACCGTTCTTCCTTCATAAGTGACTTTTTCATTTTCACTGGTGACTTAAATCTCATCCGTGTCGGAAAAGTTTGCGTCTATTACACAGAGCTGATACATGAGACACACCGTTCATAAATGACTAATAAAACATCGGCATATGAACGATTAATAGTTTTTAAAATAATTGTGTTTAAAGCATTGATTTTATGGCTCATCGGTGGTGGTAAGTGGTTACCATAGAAACAATAATATATCATGGGATAAGGCATAAAATGAACATGTATAAAAGAAAAAAAGCAGGGGGACTAAGACTTTTGCAAAGGTGTGTGTGTGTGTGTTTCATTCATTCCTCTATTTATGTCGCTTATTCTGCCGCCTATCACAGGAGACTTGGAGCTTATATATACTGTACTGTATATGTGTTTGTAGTATATACAGAGTCAGCAAAAAAAAATACACCCACTTTTATGAATATTCTAATACAAAATGTATTGCTATACATTATATACAGTCTTATGCAAAAGTTTGGGCACCCCTGGATAAGTAGCAGCTTTTGGTGATTTTTTTAATGAAAAGATGCTAACAGAGTCTCTCTTGGAAATGGAAAAAATGCACAATATTTTCAGCAAACATTCATGCATAGTTACTTCTTACGCCATTAATTGCAAATCAAAGCTGAAAAGAGGACGGTTGATCCTAATCATATCTCAACATCCACTATGGAAAACCTCAAGAGACGCAAGCTGAAGGTTTTGGAACGCCATGACAGTCCCCTGATTTAAACATCAGTGAAAATCTGTGGGTAGATCTTAAAAGAGCTGTGCATGCAAGACGACCAAAGAACTAGAAGCCTCTTGCGAGGAAGAATGAGAGAAAATCCCAAGTACTGAAAGAATTGAAAGACTATTAGCTGGCTATAAAACATGTTTTCAAGCTGTGATTTCTGCCAGAGGAGGTGTTACTAAGTACTGATTATGTAGGGTGCATAAACTTTTGCACAGTGCCACAGTTTTTACTTTTTATTTTTGTTGCACCAAAGTTTGCTGAAAATATTGTGCATTTTTTACATTTCCAACTTTAACATCTTTTCATAAAAAAAAAAAAGCTGTTATTTATCAAGGGGTGCCCAAACTTTTGCATAAGACTGTATTGATATACACAATGATATAATAATATTATTAATATAATAAACATCATACAGTGCCATTTTTCTTTTCCTGTAGTGTGTATGTTAAATTACAAATTTTCATTAATTCTCCAGCCAGAGTGCGGAAAATTTTTGACTCACCCTGGTATTTATGTACAGTATGTATTATAGCTGTACAAGAGAGGCTCCTTGACTACACTCGGGGTGTTTCAGATCAGAGAATTAGCGGTCTAGAGAGCTGCGGTTCCTGAAACTGACACCAGCAGTCACGCCGCGGTTAAACTCAACGAGATGACATTTTAATTAGCATTTTGCAGATTATAAAAGTTTTCTTTCATTATTATTATTATAATATTTTTTTTAAATCAGAAGTCTAGATGATTAAAATAGACCGAACTCTTTGTGGCTCTCGGTTTGTAAACAAAGCTCTCTTTGTATTTACTCGCACAATGACGGCTCTCCTTCTCCTGTATTGTGTTTACTCGCAAAAAAAAGTTGCTCGCTTTTCTCTTTTTAGCTTTTATGTGCTGGTTTATGATGAAGCGCCCGCGGCCTTGGCCTATTTGTCTTACTGATCTGTGCTATTGTTTCCACATAGCTAAATATTAATAACTGTCACCAGGATAATTACACAATGCAGGAGGACTCGACATGAGCTCCCACGCTTGGAGAATCGCCGCAGAGCAGTTTATACTGGGAGACACGGCTAAGAAATGTGAATCGATGTGTGTTGTTTTTGTCCTGCTGTGTCTGGCATTCTTTACCCGACAACTTTCATCACAGTATTAAAGAATAGACACAAGTTTGTATAGATGTGCACTGATTTATACAAGGAATAAAATACTTTGGGGCATATGGTTATAGGAAAATAATCAACATGGTGCTGTGATGATGATGTAACTTTTACTTTGCCCCAAAGGCAACAATTTTCTTATAAAATAACATTCTGCAGTTTTGTATTCCTTCTATACTCCAGTGATTTGTTTACACATATTGGTAAATCGGTTTCCTAAATGCTATATGTTTTCAGGCTGATGATCTCTTTCCTTTATATATATATAAATTATAGCTGCAAAAGCTGCAACGTATCGGGGCTTTGCTGAATTACAGGGAAATTTCATCATATAAAATCAGAGGTGGTTTGTAGACTTGGTATGTGGATTGTACCTGGATATTATAGCGTCCAAAATATGCAAAAGAAAACTCAGAAAACCAGTCAGTATCTGGTGTGACCACCATTTGCCTCATGCAGTGCAGCACATCTCCTTCACATAGAGTGTACAGTTACACGTGGTCTGCGGTTGTGAGGCTGGTTGGATGTACTTCCGAATTCTCTGAAACACCTCTGGAGGCGGCTTATGGTAGAGAAATGAACATTGAATTCAAAACTCTGGTGGACATTCCTGCTGTCAGCATGACAATCGCACGCTCTCGCAAAACCTGCGACATCTGTGGCATTATGCTGTTTGATACAACCGAACATCTCAAAGTGGCCTTTTATTGCGGCCAGTCTAAGGCACACCTGTGCAATACTCGTGCTGTCTAATCAGCATCTTGATAAGGCACACCTGTGAGGTGGGATGGATTCTCTCGGCAAAGGAGAAGTGCTCACGATCACAGATTTGTGAACAATATTTGAGAGATATGGTTATTTTGTGTATGTAGAAAATGTTTCAGATCTTTGAGTTCATCTCATTAAAAATGGGAGCAAAAACAAGTGTGTTTATTTTTGTTCAGTATAATTAGTGATGTGAATCACCAGGGGCCGAATCCCTTTATATTGCGATTGGATCACAATTTTATATATACAGTATATCCTAATTCAATATTATTGTTATTATTATTGTTATTATTATTATTTTAGTTTTGACATCTATACATTTTTAGATTACAGAATATTTTTAATATGTTGTTTTGGAGTCCGTTTGGCGACATGTGGTGATAAATTTCATTTCAAAAGGATTGTGATATGTAACTGAATGGATTTCCCCCATCTGTCTGAGTTACTGTAGAAATAATTACCTTTTACACAATATGTTGAACAAGTGCTGTTTTTTTTCTTCTCGCTATTTCTCCCCCGAGACTTTTTTATGATTCGTTACAGGTTAATTAGCACCAGTCCGATGTAATCAGTAGATGAGTCCTCTTAACTCCACGAGCGCGCTCTGTTCCCACACTCCCATTATGTACGACCCACACAAGAGTTCATGCCTTATTGATTTTCACAAAATTTCCCAGCCATCTACTTTAAATTCTGCTTATGTAAAAAGAAAAAAAAAAACTTTTGTCAGAGGAAATTGAGACAGAACAGGCACAGGGCTTAATCACCGACTGATTACTTTCCAAAACCGACGAGCTGTAATTCAGCTAGTGAAGTGTGTCAGCGGCTCACTGGGGAGATTTGTGCATCTTTAGCAAAAGCAAGCATCGAGGGTGCTTTAATAGATTACTAACACATCATCATAACAATCTTGACACCGGTGTAGAATCCCGGCTCCAATTAGCCTGTTTTGGACTTTCTGTATAAAAGAAAAAAAGATCTAACGACCTGCAGTGCTCAGCATGCTTCCCTGAGGTTTACCAACTGCACGGCGTTTCATAATGCACTGCATCATCGTTGAACATCGTCGTCACATGCGCTTATATTGTCAACTTGAGGAAAAATGTGTTCTAATATTAAGTGAGACGATTCACAAATAAAGACACGCAGCCTAAGTAGGTAGACTTTTTTTTTAATGAGGCTCCCACAGTTCACTCAAAGTTATATAAATACTTTAAAAAGTCCCCAAAGTTACTCCAACACATTAAATCATCTTAGCAAGCAGGAATATTAAACAATACAATTACCCTCTATCAATTTTGTTATGGCTGAAACGATAAGTTTATTATTGTGCTTGCTAATTGATGTAAAGAACCTATTACAAATGGTTCCAGATTTTGTCTCAGGTGATGTGTGTATTGTGGAGCTCATGGATTGCACAAGTAACTTAGTAGTATTTAGGAGACAAGTAGCTTGTGCTATAAATACAGCATCAGAGTACAATACATAAAAAAAAAATTTGATTCCCGGGTGGTGCTGTAACCTCTCGCACCCTGAGGTCTAGAGAGAGATGATTGGCCGAGCTCTCTCAGAGGGGAGGAGGGATGAGAGGTATTTAGTGCTCCCACATTAATCACGGCTCTACAGCCAATCAGGGGCGTCTGTGAGCTCACGCAAGCGGAAGGAGCGGATAGCGCTGTCCTCAGAGTGTGTTACTCCGCCCCCAACGGTGCGTGAGCGAGCAGTTCAAAAAGATGCGGTTGGCTGGTTCGTCACGTGGTTCGGAGGAAACACGTGATGATCTTCGGCTCTTCCAACTGAGTGGTAGAGGTAGCTTAATGTGGGAGCCCCCTAGTGACGGGGAGGAATTGGACACGACTAAATTAGAGAGAAAATCAGGGGAAAAAAAAGTGAGCAAGAAGTAAGAGATACCAAGAAATAAAAAAAAATATATATATCCCAGATGTGAAGTCTACGGTGGCCGAGAAGTGGAAAACCAAATAACAAAACAGAAAACACAACGACAATTCAGTCAAAGCGGAAGAGGTAGGGTCGTTTGCAAATGAAATTCTTACCGCTGATTGGATGAGACATCTGCCACTCAAGATCAGCAGTAAGAAATTCATTCGCAAACCATATCATACCTTTGCCTGTTTGACTGAATTGTCTATTTTGAATTTGCTATTTTGTTTCTGAATATGTCGTTGTGTTTTCTGATTTGTTATTTTGTTTTTGGTTATGTTGTTTTGTTTTCAGATTGTGTATTTTGTTTTTGGATTTTTTTTGTTTTTCGGTTTTGTTATTTGGGTTCCGGTTTTGTATTTTGTTTTCGGATTTTTCATCTCGTTTTCGGTTTTATTATTTTGTTTTTGTTTTTTTGTTATTTTTGGTTTTGTTATTTTGTTTTTGTTTTCGGATTTTTCATCTTGTTTTTGGTTTTGTTATTTTGTTTTTGGATTTTGCATTTTGGTTTCAGTTTTGTTATTTTGTTTTCGGATTTTTCATTTTCTTTTCGCTTTTGTTATTTTGTATTAATTTTCGGATTTTTCATCTTGTTTTGGGTTTTGTTATTTTGTTTCCATTTTTGGATTTTTTTTTTCTCCATAGAAGTCTACTTGGTTACTTACTGTTTTGACAACCACCAATATAGTTAAGGTTATTTGATTTGGCGCAGGTTTTTCATTTACAGTTGCGCTTTCTGATGCAACCCTCCTGATTTTATCCAGGCTTGAGGATGAGCACCGAGAGTCCACTGACTTGTGGGGTTCCTGGTCCCGGAATCGAACCCTATTACAGAAACAGGTGGAGATACTCCTGCTCTTTATATGCCATTAGTTTGTCTACCATTGTAAAGGTACGCAGGTCTGTTTAACCTGTTCTGTTGAAACTGTTTGACTGTGCTGTGCTTGTGCAACTTTGTACTTTTCCATTTTCTGTTTTTGCGCATTATAATTATTGCGCACAGGCTGTAACGGTAATGATATCATTACTGGACTCCACTATCTTTGTGACTCAGGTTAAAGATATTACTTACTTAAATAACTCGTTCTTTCATCTGCTCTACTCTTCTTGCACCTATAATCACTGCCTGTGGGATCCGGTAAATGAAAGCGATGTGTCGTCCTCAGGCTAGCTGATCATGGTATGTACCAGCATCAGCAGCACTTTGATGGAAATAGCCGGTGTAATTGAGTGTCCCAAGGATAAGAAGCCCAGGGACAGTTTGAGCGTTTAGTGTGAATTGTTGTATTTTTTTTCCCTCTTCAATCCTTTCATTTGGTTCATCAGTGTTACATGGTTGAAAGTTGCATATTAAAACAT
>JAAGKR010010078.1:0-24116 GCA_011419295.1 Clarias macrocephalus
CCAGGGAGACGCAGGTGCAGATGATGACAGATGATCACACTGTTGTAACTACAGGGACATTGATTGCTGCTGACTAGCATCAAACTCCTCTAACGCTAACTACAACAACAAAGTTTTAGAGGACTAGACATTTCCTCTGACCCAGCGGAGCCCCGTTATTGTGGAAGGTGTAAGGTTCACTTCCTCTTCCCCTGTCCCTAATTTAATCCTCACTCCTCTGTACTGTCTCCTTACTGCAGACTGATTGACCATATAATACACTAATGCAGTCTGTGTGTGTGCGTGTGTGTGCGTTTGTGTGTGTCATAAATCAGTGTGTGTAAGTGTGTTAGCAGACAGGAAGCAATAAAAAAGCCAAGTTTCTGCCCTGTAGAACAGAAGAATAACTCACATCTACAGCTAGACTCTCCAGGGTGTGTGTGTGTGTGGGGGGGGGGGGGGTGTTTGATGAAAATAGAGCAGCTCAGCTCAGCAGGATCTTAAAGAAGTACTTCACCCCAGATAATCTCTAGAGTCGCTATCATTCAGTACCCACCAGCGGGAACTGATAAGCATGATTAGCACGAGTCGTGTCATATAATGCTAACGCAGGAGTCAAAGCCTTTTATGATCTGTGCTCCTCACACACACTGAATGGAATAGTGGTATTTAACATTCCTGGGCTGGTTTAGGTCTCTGCTGCTGCTGAACTAGAGAAGGAATGAAAGAAATCTCTTTATCAAGTTTGCTGACAGATTCTGAAATATTAAAATGGTGTTCTGCAACTTCTTAATTCTTTTGTAGAGTTTTAACTTGCTGGGGGTGATGTTGCATAATTATCAGGATGTTTAGACATTTCGGTAAAAAAAAAAAAAGTTTTAGAATATTAATATTAATATACTTGTTTAAATAAACTGCCAAGGAAACTGACACATTTAGCAAATACAAAATTTTCAATAGTGTAAAAATAGATCAGCCCTAACATTAATTATCAGTAAACTGGTGACAGGATGACGGGCACCCAAGGCTCACTCATGCCTGAGGGCACAAATCACTGAATGAAGTCACTGCTGGCCGCAATAGAAAGGCACCAGAACACCCAGTGTACTACAGTCCACCGCCTACGGCGCCCAGCAGGCAAAGAACCCAAGGCCCCTGACCCGGACTCCAAACTCCCCACATCCCAATCTGATTGAGCCCCATAGAATACAGAGGACAAATAACTCCTATCAATGGAGGCCCCACACCTCAACCCACAGCCATGGATCCACTGCCCAAAGGCACAAGGGCAACCCTAACCCTATGTGGTTTTTATGTTAATGATTTTAATGTTAATGCTTTTAATGTGTGGGTGATCAGTGTATATTTATAAACAATTAATCTTATTTTATATATATATATATATTAATATATCTTCCTTAAGTACTGCAGATTCTATAATTTTTTTATATTGTAATGTAGTGTATATACCCACATCCACATGACCTTCTGACTAAATAATGACATGGTGCTTTTGCATTTTATAGATTTATTTTACAAAAAAGATACTATATTGTACATTTCTTTTAATAGTGATATTTATCATGGGAAGTTAAATGTAACATAGATTTAAAATTAATTTAAGGTTAGTTAATTAAACATTAATGCTTTAAATGTCAACTCTCTTTATCTATCCTGAGTTTTTATTGCGTCGAGCAGGAGAGTAGATCTTACTTCAGGAAACACTCAAAGTTCAACTGCAGTTAATTTAGAGTTTGTGTTGAATGTAATTAACTGCAGAATTCTAAGATTAAACATGCTGTTCCGTGTGTGTTCAAACACAGCTGTATTGTTAGACGCCATTTTCTCTGCCTGAACATTCATATTCCTCACTGTGAAACATTCTGCATTCCCAGTGTTATCCTGAAGAGGACAGAGAGGAGCTTCTTCCTAATTATTTTGAGGTTCTGACTATTTACTTAACAAATATATCTGTAAAATCACAACAGGCTGTTGTTGAATTCTGGATTGTAGATTGTCAGACACCGCTGATGAAAGATCTCAGTGCAGGAACAACTCACAGGTTTATATTAAACGGCTTGTGCTAATATTGTACATTATCATTTCTTTTGTAGCAATTTAAAGGGATATGGAATAAGGAATGTGTGTAATAGAAGCTCCACTCAAAATGATCAAATTAGAAACCTAGAATCGCTGATGAGGTGACGATATAGATTTGAGGAGAAGGATAAGATTTTCCCCCATAACTACGCATATGGAACATGGAGTCCATAGGCGCAGTTGTGTACAACAGTTGTTTAAGAGTTTGGAAGCAACTTATTAAAATTAGCATCAGAGTCATGTATTAATGAATTCATTATAATTTTAACTTGAAAGTCTATTCTGTTTAAGTTATCGATTGTTTAATGATGTAGGCTCAAGTACAAAATAGTTTGTTTTTCGTTTCAGTTTCATCGTATCATCCACAGTAATCTCATGGTGAACGTCAGGCTGTCTACAGTCGTGGCCAAAAGTTTTGAGAATGACACAAATATTAGTTTTCACAAAGTTTGCTGCTAAACTGCTTTTAGATCTTTGTTTCAGTTGTTTCTGTGATGTACTGAAATATAATTACAAGCACTTCATACGTTTCAAAGGCTTTTATCGACAATTTGTGACATTTATGTAAAGAGTCAGTATTTGCAATGTTGGGCTTCTTTTTCAGGACCTCTGCAATTCGACTGGGCTGCTCTCAATCAACTTCTGGGCCAAATCCTGACTGATAGCAGCCCATTCTTTCATAATCACTTCTTGGAGTTTGTCAGAATTAGTGGGTTTTTGTTTGTCCACTCGCCTCTTGAGGATTGACCACAAGTTCTCAATGGGATTAAGATCTGGGGAGTTTCCACGCCATGGGCCCAAAATTTCAACGTTTTGGTCCCCGAGCCACTTAGTTCTCACTTTTGCCTTATGGCTCGGTGCTCCATCGTGCTGGAAAACGCATTGTTCTTCCAACAATCCAACAACAGTTTGGTGAAGAAGTTGCTGTTGGAGGGAGTTTTGGTACCATTCTTTATTCATGGCTGTGTTTTTGGGCAGCATTGTGAGTGAGCCCAGTCCCTTGGATGAGAAGCAACCCCACACATGAATGGTCTCAGGATGCTTTACTGTTGGCATGACACAGGACTGATGGTAGCGTCACCTTTTCTTCTCCGGACAAGCCTTTTTCCAGATGCCCCCAACAATCAGAAAGAGGCTTCATCCGAGAATATGACTTTGCCCCAGTCCTCAGCAGTTCATTCGCCAGACTTTCTGCAGAAGATCAATCTGTCCCTGATGTTTTTTTTTGGAGAGAAGTGGCTTCTTTGCTGCCCTTCTTGACACCAGGCCATCTTCCAAAAGTCTTCGCCTCACTGTGCGTGCAGATGCGCTCACACCTGACTGCTGCCATTCCTGAGCAGCTCTGCACTGGTGGCACCTCGATCCCGCAGCTGAATCCTCTTTAGGAGACCATCCTGGCACTTGCTGGACTTTCTTGGACACCCTGAAGCCTTCTTAACAAGAATTGAACCTCTTTCTTTCAAGTTCTTGATGATCCTATAAATTGTTGATTTAGGTGCAATCTTAGTAGCCACAATATTCTTGCCTGTGAAGCCATTTTTATGCAACGCAATGATGGCTGCACGCATTTCTTTGCAGGTCACCATGGTTAACAATGAAAGAACAATGATTTCAAGCATCACCCTCCTTTTAACATGTCAAGTCTGCCATTCCAACCCAATCAGTCTGACATAATGATCTCCAGCCTTGTGCTCGTCAACATTCTCACCTGAGTTAACAAGACGATTACTGAAATGATCTCAGCAGGTCCTTTAATGACAGCAATGAAATGCAGTGGAAAGTTTTTTTGGGATTAAGTTAATTTCCATGGCAAAGAAGGACTATGCAATTCATCTGATCACTCTTCATAACATTCTGAAGTATATGCAAATTTCTTTTATAAAAACTTAAGCAGCAACTTTTCCAATTTCCAATATTTATGTAATTCTCAAAACTTTTGGCCATGACTGTATATGAGGCCGTCCTTATCAGTAAAAAGTAGTTTCCAGTTGATAAGCCAGGATTCATAAGGCAGGTCCAGAGAACTACAAGAGTCAGGATCACTGATCTCTCCATAGTAGTGTAGAGAGAGAATGAGAGAGAGAGTTATTAAAGTAACATATAAGGTGAATGTATATTTAGTACAAGGCTATTCCATAACTTTGTGGCTTTGTAAGGAAAAAGCTCTGCACCTGCTCTAGTTTTCATAATAGAAGTACAGTGGAACCTTGGATTACAAGCATAATTCGTTCCAGAAGTTGGCTCATATTCCAAACTACTCGTAAACCAAATCAAATTTTCCCTTAAGAAATAATCAAAACTCAAATTATTCATTCCACAGACCAAAAAAATAAATACATAAAAATAATTAATACAATATATAAAGTAAAAAGAAAACAAATTAACCTGCACTTTACCTTTAAAGTAAAAATAAATCCCAAAATCTGTCTAATGACACTTGCGTGAGCGCATACTAATGGAATCACTGCTGTAAAGTAAGAAAACAACAACAAATGAACCAGCACTTTACCTTTGAAAAGAATTGCGACAGAGTTTTCTGTGTAAAGCAGAGAGTGTGTGTCTGTACTGTATGTGTGTGTGAAGCTGGGTACGGGGGTGAAGGCGAGAGAGTGTGTGTGCATCTGTTGGTGTGTGATACATGATACTCGGCACTCGTAAACCAAGACTTGCTCGTTTTTCAAGTAAAAAAGATTTTACAAATCTTTGCTCATCTTGCGGAACACTCGGAAACCGCGTTACTCGCAATCCAAGGTTCCACTGTACAAGGTACTAACAAGCAGCCTGCATCCTTTTGATCACACACTACCCATGCTACAAATACACTTTACACACACACTACACATCCTATACACACTACCCATCCTACACAAATGATGACAGGCCCAAGCACCTGTGCCATTACGATCGCCACCAAAACCAGCCCATATTATCTCAAAACATTGAAGATGCAACATTGTGAAGTTATGGTTCAGCCATTGTAATACCTTAAACGTATGCTGAAAATGTCTTAACATGCTAAAAATGTGTGTATTTAAAAATGCGCAGGTGCTTGGCTCGTGTACCAACAGTTATCAAAACCCCCAAGACTTGTTAAGTGAACTAACAAACAGACAGGTGCACCAAAAAAAACAATATTTACATAATATACACAAATGAAAAGGTGTCGGGGGATGTTGTGGATGAATGTCCAAAGTCCAGGTGATTGTGAATAATTGTGTGTGTGTCGGGAGAAGAGGATGGGCCTCACCTTCTCTGTGTAGTTGTTTGCCTAGTGCAAGCTCCGCGAGTGTTGGCCCAATCATTTTCTATTGGGCTGTGTTGATGGAGAAACGGAACTCAGGTAACCACTGGTCCCAGTTTTGATGATGATTTCTGACATAGGATGCTATCATTGTTTTTAATGTTCGGTTTATTCATTCAGTTAAGTTGGTTTGTTGGTTTGTGGTTAGCTTCTGGATGTTGCCCCAGGTCTTGCAAAGCTCGGCCAGTAGTAGGACATGTAGTAGTAGACGTGAACTGTGGACCTTGGTCAGAAATTAGGTCTTTGGGGACGCCCCAACTGGTAAAGATTTCTTCCTGCAGAACTTTTTGGGTCTTTACGGCCCTCAGGGGAAACATCTCAATCCATTCACGGAAATAATTCATACCATTAGGTAAGCATTTTGCCGTTTGCTCAGAGGGAACAGCACCGTTATGTCCAGCCCCAACGTATGCCCTGGTTCAGGGGTTTCCGTGCTCTGTAACAGCCTGCTAGGTTTGGTGTTCTCCGGCTTGTACCTTTGGCAGACATTACAGATCCTGACATATTGCCCGACACATTCTTGCGAATGGAGGGTCACCAGGCAACTTCTAGTAGCCTCAGCAGGGTTTTTATTCAGCCTTGATTTATGCAGCCTTTTTGATAATGAACCAGAAAGACGAACTGTTGCAGCCTCAGCTTCCACCATGTGAGGCGGGAGCAGGTTTTGGGGCATTTGAAAGCCCAAGACAGGGCGGCATGGTCAGTAAAGACTTTGAAAGCCCTGCCTTCACAGTAATGGCTCAAACCACTGCCAAACACTCATTTTCTGAGGTAGAGTAATTCAGCTCAGCTCCGTGAGACGTAGGCTTTCATTTTGCTTCGGGTGACTTTTGGGTGAGGGTGGCTCCCAGGCCCACATCACTGGCATCCATGTGCATCATGCTGGCTTGGCACTCGTCAGTCCACTCCCGTTTCACTCTCTTTTTCTTTAGGTGGTTCAATGGGGCAGTGATGTCAGAGAAATGGGGAATGAACTTGTGGTACCAGCCAGCGAGACACAGGAAACATTGTAAGGCTTTTAGATCTTGAGGAGGTGGATATTTGCCCATGGCCCGGGTCTTTTCTGGGTTGATATGTACTCCTTTCTCTGTGATAATATGCCCTACAAACGTTCTATAAACCTCCATGTTTAAGGAGAGGTTTCCTTGGTTGAGTCTTTGAAGGATGGCATCAAGATGTTTAGTGAGCTCCTCCATGGTGTTTGAGTAAATAATGTCATCAATATATATGAAACATTTTCCCCTTAGGTCAGGCAGAATCTTCTCCATTAGCCTCTGGAAAGTGGCAGCGGCATTTCTGAGGCCATATGGAATGGACTGGAACTGATAGAGACCTTTAGTGGTGATGAAGGCAGTCTTTTTGCCACTCCCTTCCTCCATTTCCACCTGCCAGTAACCGGATTGTAGATCCAGCGTGCTGAACCAGTAGACGCCTTTCAGGAATTTAATGATTTCATGAATCAGCGGCATTGGATAGGCATCCAGTTTCCTAAAGTCCACTCAAAAATTGTGCAAGCCACCGGGTTTCGGGACGAGCATCACAGGGGATGACCACAGCAAGCAGAAGGGTTGAATAATATTATCCTGCATCATCTGGTCCACCTGATCCTTGAACATCTTTTTCTTTATTGCACGAAACTCAGTAGGCTCTTGATTTAAATAGTCGTTAGATAATGAAATTCTGTGTCTCCCTAGTGATGTTTTCCTTAGGCTGTTGGTGCATGGCCAGGCAGACATTAAGTCATCTGCAATTCCTCCTTATTGTCTGTGTCAAATGACATTAGGTTTTCAGTGGTCACGGCAGTGAGTTGGGGGAGAACTGATGTTAGTGGTAAGGCATAATAGGTTAGGGGTGGTGCAGGGGTGAGAGTGGAACATGACCAGCTTTTGGGATAGATCTGGGTTCACTTGTGGCAGGAAGGGATGGCAGGTGTAATCCCCTTCTGTTTTTAATCCATATCATTCCAGACAGTTCCTGTAGCACTTAAGAAGTCAAGCCCAGCCGAGGCTGCCCCTGCGTGCACAAACAGAAACACTTATCTGTCTGGATTTATTTTTAATTTTGTAAAAGGTAAAGTGCAGGTTAATTTGTTTTATTTTTACTTTATATATTGTATTAATTATTTTTATGTATTTATTGTTTTGGGCTGTGGAACAAATAATTTGGGTTTTCATTATTTCTTATGGGAAATTCGATTTGGTTTATGAGTGTTTTGGAATACGAGCCCACTTCTGAAACGGATTATGCTTGTAATCCAAGGTTCCACTGTACATGGAAATTTTAAAGGGTTGTCACTGAACGATTTACCCTGACAAAGAGCCATATAAGAACAGTTGCAGCTGGCACACCTAAAATAGATGCCAAATTATGTTTTGTAGTCTAAATATATATATATTTTTTACTTACGCTATGCTACTTAAGCTTACACTATTTGTTAATTTAAAATGTAATATAAATGAGGTTTGGGCTCCAGGATGTTGAGCCTATTTCCTATGTGGTCTAATCAGAGCTCTACCCCTCGCTCGGTTCATCTTAATAGTTGGATTTGATATTTTTCGAGTGTAATTCATAAATTATGTTCATAATAATGAACGGAGATACCATAAATCGTGCTTAATTTAAAATAGGCGTGTGTAAACCCGCGGCTCATACTTTCCCTTTACAAAAGGCAGGGTTTTGATCAAACTGCTGATAAATGCATGCTCCAGATGACCAGATTGACTTTCAAGACAGTCTACCAGGTTTGTTTATTCTCCAGAGAAAGCAAAATACAACTGTCCATACAGTAAACAAAAAGTAAAGTATCAAAATCAAAAAGTATCAAATCCAACTATGAAGTCTGATTTAATTGCTATCATTAATACTTTTTTTTGTCTATTTTATGTTTTGCTGGGGAAATAAATTTCAGGCAGAAACGTCCGCTCTGTCTTGTTAATTCATTTAAACCCCCTACAGTATTTGCCTACAGCGCACCCAGTTTGATAAATTCACACCTATCATTAATGAAAGGTGAAAAGAGATTCAGCAGAATCTCCTAACACGAATGCTTGCTCTGAAGGACTATAAAGGGGCAAGAATATAGAAGATAAAAATCGTATTTATAATAAGAAAAATAATTAAATAATACAGTTATATCAAATAAGGACTTCTTATTATCTAAAAGCCAGACCAAATTTATCCTCCACTGCTGAAGTAGTTAAATATGCTTATACTGTAGATATGTAGGTTACATTTTAAAAGTTTCGCAATAATGCAAATCAAATATAATACACCTGTCCATGAATAAAAAGGAATATTTAGGCATATACGCGAAATGTATTTCACTTAAATATTACAGATTAAAACAAGGACAGCAGACGTGCTGAGCTTCAGCTCATTGTGATGCGGACAAAAGTTCCAGGAAGGAAACGGTTTTCATTATTTTACAAAATCTGTATATATTCCATAAAATTTATGAATTACACTCAAAGTATCAAATCCAACTATGAAGTCTGATTTAATTGATACCATTAAACATTTTATTTCTATTTATTTTATTTTCTGCTGGTGGCGAAATACATTTTAGGCAGAGATGTCTGCTCGGTCTTGTTAATTAGTTTTAAACCCCTCAATTCTGCCAATTCCCCCATCAGTGAAACCGATTTGATAACTTCACACCTATTGTGAATGAAAGGTGAGAAGAGGGATTACAGTAACTGGGGGTCTGGGGTGTTCACCTCGGAGCGCGCTGTCGCGTTGTATTCAGCGAGGAGACTCTATATTAGTTTCTTGCATTGCTGGAGGAGTATGTCTGCATATTTTATCGATAAATCTGCTCATATCTGCGCAGGCGTTTATCAGCCTTTTGATCAATGGAACTCACTTTCACTTGCAAAAGGCAGTGTTTATTGTTTACTGTATATTTAAGGCGCATACACACACATTCATCATAAAAGTTCTATTGTAACACAAAATAAAATTCATGTTTGCTTCAGCATTGGAGACAATATTGTTTTAAGCTAACTTATTATACACTTTTATATTCTTTGTTGTACTTTGTATTTTGCACACACGCGCACATCTTTAAATTAAAACCAATTTAACCAGACTAATTGGATTTGATACTTTTTGATTTTGATACTTTTCTTTTTATTTACTCTATGAACAGTTGTATTTTGCTTTCTCTGGAGAATAAACAAAGCTGGTAGATTGTCTTGAAAGTCTTGGGCAGGGATGAACTGGCCATCTGGAGCACCATGAAACATTCATTGAAATGCAATTCTTATGCACACAAAAAAGTAAACCACACAGCAAAAATATGTTATATTATATTGATGTGACTTGAATAAATCAGCTCACATCGGAGCGCGCTGTCGTGTTGGAAAAGCCAGCGTTTATCTAGCAAGTAGACTATATATTTGTGTTTGTTGCATGTCTGGGGGAGCATGTCTGCATTTTTAGTGATAAATCACACGAGTTTATCAGACTTTTGATCAAAACGCTGCTTTTCGTAAAATGAAAGTACAAGCCGCGAGTTTCCGCACGCCGATGAACAGCTTTATTTCAGTCCACATTCACAACCACATTCAAGCTATTATTTCCAGCTGTGGTCAAATAGTGAGTTGAAAAGACATGTTGACATATTCACGAATCAGGACATTCGCATAATTAACACTATCAGGTAGCCTACTTTTGGGAAATGTTATTAATTTTAAGACCATTTAAACCGAGGCATTGCCATGTCTTTCACTGTTTTGTCCTTCAAAGACATTACAAAAACTATATAACAAACTTATTATGAATTTTAAAGCGTGATTTTGGGCATCTCATTTCATTATTATGAAAATAATATGAAGCACATGTCCACACATTCATCATGAAAGATCTATTGTAAAACTAAATAAAATTCACAAGATTGTTTTAGACTAACTAATTATACACAATTCTTCGTTGTACTTGGTCTGGCTTTTAGATAAAGTCCTTCCAAACTTCCTAAGTGGCATCATATTGTGATGCTTTTTTCCCCTGCATCCGGATCTTTTTGAAGGTCTTACCATGCTTAAAAGACACACAGGTTTTTATGCCCGGGGTGTGATGGTGCCGGTGCTTGGGCCCACTCATCATTGCTTACAGCTATATTTTTTTTAATCAAATTTTCTTCAAGAGAGATAGAGACTAGTGAGACTAGTGCACTTTATTTCCCAGTCCAGTAAGAAATTTGTGTTTAAACAGATCATATTTCTGTTATTTATTCTACCTTATCATTTTTTTTCTCTACACACACACAGTGTGTCTCTCCCAGAAGAGCCCCCCAGTGCACCCCCACAGAACGTGATTGCCAGTGGCCGCACAAACTCGTCCATCATGATTCAGTGGCAACCTCCTCCTGAGAATCAGCAGAATGGTGCACTCAGTGGATACATCATACGGTCAGTACCACCACCTACTACACACACATGCACATGCTTGGACTTAACCCCCCCCCCCCAACACACACACACACCTTGAGGGACCTCGTCCTTCTCCTCTCTCTCTTTCTCTCTCTCTCTCTCTCTCTCTCTCACTGTATCAGTAAGTTTTTGAGCCCAGGTTCTTATTTCAGCACTGACAGACTGCAGGTTGTTTCTGGCACAGCAGACATAAATATTTATGCCAACGTTAGGGCCCATATGGTGCACTCGATCTCCAGGGAGGGAGGGGGGGAGGGAGAGAGAGAGAGAGAGTGTATAGTATAGGATTTATAGAATGGTTGATTGGCTCCCTCTGTTGTTTGAATATGGAAATACAGTATATTCAAATGTTGACTTAAACCTTGAAATGCTATGAAATAAACATCCAGAGTATGACAGGGCCATATTGGTTAAAGACTGCATGTTTAAAATGCATCACATCTGTGCCTGTGAATGTGTGAAAGCCACGACTCCCACTGCACGGTCGGCTCAAACTGTAGATTTTGCTGAACTAAACCACAAACAAGTCCATTTTACAATGTTTGCTCAACTGAGTTTGTTCCTTTCAGAGGATTTAGTTGAGATGTCGCAACACACACACACAAACACAAACACACACCCCGCTGAGTTTCAGAACACACAGATTCCTCAAAAGGGAGAAAGCTAAGGGGAAAAGTTACAAAACTTGGCTCTCTATTTCTTCTAAGACTTTCTCTTAATACAACAGCAGTCATTAGCCTTTACACACCTCGGGCTTGAGGAGAGAATTCACACCTAGCAGAGATCCAGTACACCGCTGATGTTCTCAATGTTAAAACGTCCATTTATATAATGTGGAGCTTACAGCAATCAGCCAACAGCAACATTCACTATTAAACAGCACCAAACTCCAGTGTACAGAGTCCAGTTACATACCTGTGTGGTCTTTGGGGCTGTTGATTGGATTGTTGGAGTCCTTATACCTGGATCATAATCACTCATCTGTTTGTTTCTGACTCCTGTCCATCTTCCAGTTATCGTCTAACCGGTCTCCCAGTCGACATCCAGTACAAGAACATCTCCAATCCAGAGGTGACCAACCTGCTCCTGGAGGATTTGATCATCTGGACGAACTATGAGATAGAAGTCGCGGCGTATAACAGCGCTGGACTGGGAGTCTACAGCCTCAAAGTGACCGAGTGGACACTGCAGGGAGGTACGGGTGCGAGCCGGGAAATCCCTTCAGAGCTAGACATTAGTCCAGTGTTTGGTCCAAATCCAGAGGTTTATTCCAACCCCCCCCCCCTCTCTCTCTCTCTCTCTGTCTGTTTGTCTGTCTGTATGTTAGTCCCGACTGTCGCTCCTGGTGATGTTCAGGCTGAAGCTGTAAACTCCACGACCATACGCTTTACCTGGACTGCACCCAAACCCCAGTTCATCAATGGCATCAACCAGGGATACAAGGTTGCACACACACACACACACACACACACACACACACACACACACACACACACACACACACACACACACACACAGGTGTATCATTGACATAAAATTATGCACAAACATGCGACTTACCCGTGTCACAGAAACTGACACTATATATAAGCCTCACTCTCTCTCTCCATAGCTCTTAGCATGGCAGGCGGGGCAGGGGGAGGAGCTTACAGTTGTTACAGTTCGGCCGAATTTCCAGGATGGCGTCCACGTCGGCTTCATCAGTGGCCTAAAGAAATTTACAGTGTATTTCACATCAGTGCTCTGTTTCACCACACCGGGGGATGGGCCACGCAGCCCCGCCCAGAGAATACACACCCACGAAGACAGTAAGACAAACACACACACACACACACACACACACACACACACACACACACACACACACACACATGTAATAATACTCTCCTCTGTCTCTCCGCAGCTCCAGGTGCTGTTGGTCATCTGAGCTTCACTGAAATCCTCGACACGTCTTTAAAAGTCAGCTGGAGGGAACCGCATGAGAAGAACGGCCTCCTCACCGGTGCTTCACTTATTCTCTCTACTTTTATTTATTAAAGACACAGACACAATCAGAAGCCTTTAGAAAAAAAGCTCTAGGAGAAACTTTTTCAGTTACTGAGTGACTGTAAAATCATTCAAAAAATTTCTGACATTCCCAAAGATTTACAATAATTACAAAGAAATATATATAAACTTTTCAAACATCTGGGACAGATGATAATTTCTGAGGGATTAGATCAAGTGAAGGTTCAAGAGCCAAAAGATCTCAGTTTCAGAACTGAAAGAAGAGTTGCATTAAAGATGTTCTTCTTTAAGCACAAACTGCAGCTCCTGGAAATCAATCAGATTTAATTTCAACCCAGATTTGGTGTTTTCTTTGTGAACTTCATCAGAGATTTCTGAAAAAACACCACAATAAATTTTAAAGTCTTCAAACTCTCAGACAGAGGATTCGTGATGGTTTGGCATATGTGTGTGTGTGTGTGTGTGTGTGTGTGTGTGTGTGTTTAGAGTGCCACCTGCAGGATTATAGAGGAACTGTAGCATTTTACCATGTCAAATCTTAGCATATATAAATAAGAAATAATAAATATTTTTAATGGAAAATCAGTTCTGCGGTCAGTAAAGCGCCATGTCAGCTACCACACCAAATAATTACGATACATCAAACAATCTCTAATACACACTGTGTACACAGCGGTGACAATCGCCGCTGCTCTGTGAACAAAAGTCTCCGCACCGAATAACTTGAGGTCTTAATTGTTTTAAAGCTCAGGTTTTATTGATAAACTACGGTGGCTGAGAAGTGCAAAACAAAATAACAAATTCAAAACCACTTCTGAGCCACCATAATAAACTTACTATATGTAACTCAGAAGAGTGTCAGTAATTGTAGAGCTGACCCTGTGGGTCTGTGTGCAGGGTACCGCATCTCATGGGAGGAGTTTAACCGGACGAACACGCGTGTCACACACTACCTGCCCAACGTCACGCTGGAGTACCGCGTCACAGGACTCACCGCTTTAACCACCTACACCATCGAGGTGGCAGCAATGACGTCTAAAGGACAGGGACAGCTGTCATCCTCCACCATCTCATCAGGGGTACCGCCAGGTACACACACACGCACACACACGCACACACACGCACGCATACACACGTAATACATGCGGAAAAACAGATCATATTTAGGAGACTGGTTGGTTCGAAGACCTCAACCTCTGTTGAGAGAAGGATTTTCCACCTGTTCATAGATGGCTGCTTTTACGCCTCTCACGAACCATCTCTCCTCTCTGTCCAAAATTCGTACATTTCCATCCTCTGACAGAGACGAGTCTCTGTCTTAGTGTGTTGGTGGGTTTGAAGTGAACTGGTATGTGGCCTCCAGCTAAATGTACAATAAAGCTAATAAGCTACAGCTGAAACACAGTATTGTGCTTCATCTCCCCAAACGTAATCATCCTGAAATGTATGAAATAGAGAGCGTATTAACTTTAATGCTCGTGCTCAGGAGACTCATTAGTGCTTTAATCCCTAACACACACTGTGATTTTCCCACTAACACAGTCAGTACCAGCACAGCCCCGGCTCTCGTCTGGTTATCTCCAGAGAACTGGTTTAAGAACGGATTCACATTTCCACCAGTCTGAGAGTTAATCAGACAAGAGCAAACACAAACACACAGCATATTAATGACAAGCTCAGCATCTGCAGTCATGTTAACATTCAGACCGCTGTGCTTATATTACAGATAATTGATGGCAGATTACGCAGGGTAGAAATCTGACCCTGTAACCATGTGTCTGCTGAACAGAGCTAAATTTACAATTCGCCCTTATCCACAGTGACTTACATTTTGATCTCATTATACATCGGAGCAGTGGAGGGTTAAGGGCCTCCCTCAAGGGCCCAACATGGATAACTGAGTATTTCTGTAAAATAATAATATTGTTATTATTATATAATATATAAAATATTATAATTATTATTATAAATATTTCCACCTTTAATGTGAAATATTAATCAAAATTAAAGTAAAACACAAATAGTGGCATCTTGGAGAGAAAAAGAACGAAAAAGTCGCTGGTTGCAAAAGTGTGCACAGGTTTTTGTTTGTTTGTTTGTTTATAATGGACGATGTGGCTGTGCTCAGAACGCCCTAATCACATACCAGATCATGTTGGAGAGTATGATCATGAATCTCTCATCAGTGAAGTGATTCTGATGAACCCCAAATAAAGATCAGCTGATTGTGTAGGAGTTTCTTCATACATTCTTGAGTTCATGCAGATGCTGAGGGCCTGGTCCTGGAAGAGCTTAGAATGCATTTTCATGACCTCACTGTGAAAAGGTATCACATTAACGATGTAAGGCCCAAATTTTGCAGAACACAGATCCTCCCTGGTTCAGGACGGCGTTCCAATCTGGATGAAAGAACCAGGAGGAAACTGGTCAGGGAGGCTACCAAGAGACCTACAGCAACTCTGAAACAGTTACAGAAATGTATGACGGAGTGGTCATGTGTGCATCTGACAACAATACCATAAATCCTTCACAAATGTGGCTTGTGTGGGAGGGCTGCAAGAAAAAAAAGCTGAGCTTTGCAAAAATGTAGGTGGTCAGATGAGACTAAAATTGTATTATTTGGCCACAACACCAAACAATGGTGGAAATCCAGTACAGCTCACCATCCTAATAAAACCATTCCTACAGTAAAGCATGGAGGTGGTCATATCCTGTTACAGGGTGTTTCTCTGCAGCAGGGACTGGAGCACTTGTCAGGATAGAAGGAAAATGTGCGGGGCAAAATACTGTCAAATTCTTGAGGAAAATCTGCTGCATTCTGCCAGACAGTTGTAGAGGGCATCCCAAACAGTGTTTAAAGGGAACAAGGTGAATGTCCTTGCATGGCCTAGTCAGAGCCCAGACTTAAACCCCATTGAAAATCTGTGGAATGACTTAAAGAATGCAGTCCACAAACAGTCACCATCAAATTTAACTCAACTTGAATATTTTAAAGTCTAGATGTGCAAAGCCTTGTTTCCCTTTGAGGAGCTGATGAGCTTCACCTGATTGAGTTTACAAGTCATTTTTAGGAGGGGCTGATTCTATTTTTCTTTTTTTTTCTCCTGACATGTTGGTGTTATATCTTTCACTTGGATGTTAAAAGTTGCGCTGAGTGGCTGGATAAAACAAAAACCAACAAAATGTGATTCTTTTCTATACCCACTGTAGTTCTGATATTTTGTCCTGATTAACTGGATTTCTCAGCATGATGAAATCCAATGTGATGGTAATCGAACAGTATTCCGATGTCATTCACTATCAAATTTAAGGATTAATACTTATTGTCTTGTTTCTGTTCTGCTTTAGAGCTTCCTGGTCCTCCAACTAACTTGGCTATCTCCAATATCGGCCCTCGTTCAGTTACTCTGCAGTTTAAGCCAGGTTATGATGGAAAGACTTCCATCTCCCGCTGGCAGGTAGAAGCACAGGTGAGCTACTGATTACATCAGAATAGTACAAGTTTCTGGATTTTGACCCAAATCGCCCCTTATCACTCATGGGTTTGGTTCTTGTCTGTCTATTCTGTTCTCAGATCAGTGTAATTGGAGAAAATGAGGACTGGGTGATGGTTCATTCACTAGCCAATGAACCACAGGCTAGATCAATGGAAGTACCTGCTCTCAATCCCTACACCTTCTACAGGTACTGCATCTGTAGTGCAACTCATATCACTTAGAAAAGATACCACATCTTTACTCCGCCTTCACCAAGTCCTTTTACACGTACCCTACACCTTTATAATCTCACCCACATGTTCTGCGTTCAGGTAATACACGTAGACACACACATCACCCTTCTATAGGGACCACGTCATTTGTACATTATTCACAGTGTCACACTTTTCTTATACCACACCCAGTTTTTTACAGGAAGCACAAATTTACTACATCAGCTGTCCCATATACCACACCTTTACTGAACCCACTCACCTTTTACAAGTCCCTCAACCTTACTACAAGCCCCCTATTCTTTACAGGTACATCTTCTACATCCACGATCTTCTACAGGTAGCTCATATCTAACACTTTAAAACACTATCAAACACACTCTTAAAGTCACTTCCAGTACAATTTCTAAAAGTAGATGGCTACCGTTACCATCTACAGGTATGACACATTTAGTACTACCATAAAATTGAATGGGACACTTAAAAGGTCTTAAAAAGTACTATATTGACCACAATCCCTCCATATCCTCCTCCGTCATCAGGACTCCTGGTACTGGTGGAGTACATATTAGTGCTGTTTCCCATCATCAAGGCCAGCTTGGTCGTTTTGTTGTTTGATGTATTTCTGGTGTCACTTACAGATTTCGTATGCGTCAGGTGAACATTGTGGGCACCAGCCCACCCAGCCAACCTTCCAGAAAGATCCAGACCCTACAGGCTCCACCTGACATGGCTCCACTTAACATTACACTGCGCACCGCCAGCGAAACCAGCCTCTGGCTCAGATGGGTGGTACGTCTCACATCAGACACACAAACAAACTCTCTTTGTCAACTAACTCATTTATATTCAGATTTCTTGCAGTTATAAAAGGCATGAGAGAATGAACGAGCGGTAGTGTCTCTGAGTGTGTTAAGGCTCTGAGTAACCGATCGGAAGGTCAGTGGTTCGAGTCCCAGCTCCGCCAGACTGTCGCTGTTGGGCTCCACTCTTAACCATGTCTGCTCCAGGGGCGCCGTATAATGGCTGACCCTGCGCTCTGACCCCGGCCAACTAACAAAATCTGGGATATGCGAGGAATAAAGAATTTCAATGCATATGTGAAAAATGAAGGCTGAACTTAATATAAACATCTCCACACAATTCACAAACTACACTCTAAACAAACTTCATATAGATATCTCGACTACAATGTTTGAGTCTTGAATAATTTGTGTTCCAGCCCCTGCCAGAATGGGAGTATAACGGAAATCCTGAGTCTGTGGGTTATAAAGTACAGTATAGTCGGATCGGAGGTCAGGCTAAAGTCTTAAGCCACGTTATTCCTGACCGTTTGGAGAGGGAGTTCACTATTGAGGATTTGGAGGAATGGACTGAATATGAAGTCAGTATCCAAGCGATTAACGGCATTGGAGTTGGACCGTGGAGTCAGCCTGTAAGAGGGCGGACCAGAGAATCTGGTAAGATATTAAATTAGCTTTTTTTTTCTTGCGGGTCCCCCATAACCATCTCAGCTCCGTGAAGTGAAAGAAAAGTTGTTGGTAAAATATTTGTAGAAATTATTGATAAAGTCTGCATGCAATACAAGTGGAAGGTAGCAGATGTGTGTTGGAGAGTGTCACCAAGCAAGTTTTTCTGGCATTCTGGCTATAATACCACCCCAAAGAGCCCCCCTGCAAGAACATTCTAACAGTGCATGGTAGCAACAGGCATATCCGTAGCATTAGCTGTAGGATGGCCGATTAGCACAGACAGGCGAAAACTCACTTGTGTAGGGATTTCCACATTGTGCCTTTATTCTGACATGATAAAACACCATCCTGACGGGTCCAGTCTCCATGACGCTACAGTCTCTCTGTCACATGTGACTAGAATATAGAACACAACAATCCCTCACTACAGCACTCATTACAAAGAGAAAAACTTCACGTGGAGGTTAATTAGAGCACTCATCTTCTTCACTTCTAGTTTATCATAACAAAAAAGGGGTGACACTTTGAGGCGTTATTTGGCATCACTGTATAGACACATTACTAAGCTTTTAATTGTCACGGTGTGTGCACGAGAAGGCGTTTGGTATGAAACACGCACAATCTGCAACTAAAACAAAAAACATCAGTAGCTGTATCGAAGTTCACTGCATCCTTAGTATTTAATTATTTCTCTCTTTTCTGTGTGGTCATGTTACCCCTTTGCTTTTAATTATCTCAGCCTCTGTGTGCACTCTCAGTATTGGGGGGGGGGGGGGGGGGGTACAGATATACGCTCTAATACGCAGAGGAGGTCCCTGACCCCGTGTCGAAATAAATAAAATAAAATGCAAAAGCACATGAGCTGTAGACAAGGTTATGGAGTTCAGGTAATTAGTTTCACTGAACTGTTTGTGTTTTTGTGGCGTGTGTGTGTGTGTGTGTATGTGCGAGTAAAACATTCAGAGCAAGTGTAGCTGTCATGGCAATTTTTATGAGAGCAAACTCCTGCTTCTGACATCAGATGCCCCACTGTCATATTTCCAGTTTCTTTTATTCTTAAAATTCTCATGTATTCATTCCTGATTATAATGTCTCTGTTTTTTCTCTTTCACTCTCTAGTGCCCTCCTGTGGTCCATCTAATGTCTCAGCTTTCTCTACATCCTCCAGCAGTATTCTGGTTCGCTGGTTCGAGGTTCCTGAGCCGGACAGAAACGGCCTCATTCTTGGCTACAAGGTCATCATTAAATATTAACATCAATAGTTTTCACTTCTTATAATAAAGCTCAAGATATTTAATTAGTTTGTCTTTGTTTGTCTCAGGTGGTGTATAAGGAAAAAGACTCAGACTCTCCTCTTCAGTTTTGGACAGTAGATGGAAACACCACTCACAGTGCTGAGTTAACAAATTTGGGGAAATATGTCCTCTATCAGATACAGGTTTTAGCATTCACACGTATCGGAGATGGAGTTCCATCAACTCCTTCAATCCTGGAACGCACTCTCGATGATGGTAGGTAAAATAACCACGATCTGTATCACACAAGTCAGGCCCCGTATACAAGAGCTTGTGCCTAATCTCGAACAATTCAACTTCAATTTAATTTCAGTGATTTGCAGAGTGGACATTGTGACTAATGAGCTAGCTAACCTCGCTGAGGTCACATGCGGGAGAAACCTTCAAAGGAACCAGACCCAAAAGGGCCCGTGCCCTGAGCAGGGTGACACCAGAGAGTAGAATCATGAGTCTTGTGATGAAAGGATCTTTAGTACAGAAACATCAGGATACCTTTTTAGCTTTAAATCTGTCCAATTGAAGTTATCTTCTGAATAATGTATGAGCCTTGAGCATAAAATGTTTTCAGTAGTACAGGTTTTTTTATTCAGATTTTTGAATAACACTGCTCTATAATATAACTGTGATTATATACAGTATGTACAGTAGATGTAGAAACAAAAGAAAAGAAGAGGAAATGCCCCAAGACCACAAACCCCTTCCCCCAACCCCCCGCTCCAGCCAACATCTGTAATGAAGACATTATAGATGGGGGAATGGAGATCTAGTAGGACATGTCCAAAGCATATGAAAATGTCAACGTGGGAGTAAAAACGATGCTGTGGAGACTTGGGCCAGTATACTGAGCGTAAAGGCTGGCACTGAATCACCCTGTGTCAGACACAGATGGTAGAGAAATTAACTCTCGAAATAATACCTCTGTTGGGCGTACACCAATATCTTGGGACCAGAGGGCTGACGGATTTTGATCTGAGGAGAGCAGAGTGAGAGAACATTGCCACGGAAGATGGAGGTTGTACTCCTCAGTCCCAGGGGAAGCTTAAGGATTTTATCAGTGAATGTATCGACAGGCATGTGTGGAAAAACTGAGAATATCTATTTTAAAAAAAGGTGAAACTTGTCAGTTGACTGATGATAGGAATCAAAGTCTTTCACTTTCATGAAACCCTCCAGAACCAAAACTCAGAAGAACCATTCTGCATCCAGAGGCAGGGAAAGGGCTGGAGCAGCGTACACATTGGTGCTGTCTGAACTTCCAGATGTTTGCGAAGCTGATTCCAAATCTTTATGATGGGCATAACTAGGACATTTTGGTAGGGGATGGAATCGTTAGAGACGGGTGAGGCAGTGCTTTGTGCAGAGAGGAAGGCAGGTCACAGCACACGATGCAGACTCCATCAAATTCTAATTCAAATTCAAATTTTATTCGTCACATACACAGTCATACACAGTATGATATGAAGTGAAATGCTTATACGACTGCTATTGACCTACAATATTGCAACAAAAAAGAAATAAGATATTTAAAACAAAGAAACACTTATTTACAAAATGTACAGAATAAGAATAAAAATAGAAATGAAATAAAGTACTTGAATAAGATAAATATAAAGAGGTTAAAGAATATCTAATAAAAATAGTGGATATATATAGTTGCTGAAATGGAATGGAAATGTGGTGTGCAGACCAGAATGTAGTGAAGTTCAACTTCACGGTGTGCAAAATGTTCCATGTGTAAACCGGTTGTGCGTCCCGGTAAAAAGTAAAAGTTAAAAAGTCTGCAGTCCTGAGGTGTGCAAAATGTGCAAGTACGTGAGTGTTAGGTTCTATGTGGTGTGGTGATTGAGAGCTCGTATAGCCTGCGGGAAGAAACTCCTCCTCAGTCTCACTGTGTTGGCCTTCAGGGAGCAGGAGCGCTTTCCTGACCGCAACAGAGAGAACAGTCCGTTGCTGGGATGACTGAGGTCTTTCACTATCTTCCTGGCCTTGGTCCAGCACCGCTTGTTGTAGATCGTCTGAAGGTCAGGGAGCTTGGTACAGATGATGCGTTCAGCTGATCGAACCACCCACTGTAGGGCTCTCCTGTCCTGTATGGTGCTGTTCCCGAACCAGGTTGAGATGTTTCCCGTCAGGATGCTCTCTATGGTGCAGGAGTAGAAGTTCCTGAGCACCTTAGAGGGCAGTCTAAAGTCTCTCAGGCGTCTGAGGTGGTAGAGACGCTGCCGGGCCTTTTTCACCACAGTGTTGATGTGACAGGACCGTGACAGGACCATGACGGGTCCTGCGTGATGTGAACACCGAGGTAGCGGAAGCTGTCCACTCTCTCCACTGGTCTCTTGTTGATGGCGGGTGTCTTGTAGTTCCTTTCCTGCTTAGTACTGAAGTCTACTATCAACTCCTTCGGCTTACTGACGTTCAGGAGGAGATTGTTCCTCTGGCACCAGTTCTCCAGATTTCCAATCTCCTCCAGGTAGGCCGTCTCATCGTTGTCAGAGATCAAGCCCACCACGACCGTGTCATCAGCAAACTTAATGATGGTGGTGGAGTTCGTAGTGGCTACGCAGTCATAGATGTACAAAGAGTACAGCAGGGGGCTCAGAACACAACCCTGGGGGGCTCCAGTGCTGAGAGTGAGAGAGGCTGAGACATAGCCGCCCATCCTTACTGCCTGTGGTCTCCTAGTTAGGAAGTTGAAGATCCACTGACACAGAGATGAGCTGAGTCCCAGGTGCTCCAGCTTGGTGGTGAGTGTGAAGGGAATTATGGTATTAAATGCTGAGCTGTAGTCGACAAAGAGCATTTTAACATAATTCCCTCTTCTAGTGTCCAGGTGAGTGAGTGATGTGTGGAGTAGATGAGAGATGGCATCATTCGTAGAGCGGTTCGGGCGGTATGCAAATTGCAGTGGATCCAGTGTGTCTGGTAGTGAGGAGATGATGAAGTCTCTGACCAGCCGTTCAAAGCACTTCATCACCACTGATGTGAGGGCTACAGGTCAATAGTCATTGAGGGAAGCAGGATGGAGTTTCTTCGGAACAGAAACAATGATGGACTCTTTGAAGCATGTGGGGATCACCGACTGAGATAAGCATCGCTAGCGTCTTTAGCTGCAGCCTTGAAGCGAGCATAAAAGGTGTTCAGCTCGTCTACCAGAGTCATGTCTGCGTTCGTCATACCGGATATTGGAGCTTTATAGTCCGTTATTGTCCTTAGTCCCTGCCACAGGCTCCTAGAGTCACTCTGTTGAAGTTGTGACTCTAGTTTACTTCCGTAGCGCTGCTTCGCCTCCTTCACCGCCTTCCGGACGTTATATGACGTAGCCTTGTACTGGTCCATGTCCCCCGACGCAAGTCCCGCGTTGTAGGCAGCGGTGCGAGATCTCAGAGCGTCGCGGATGGTTTTATCCACCCACGGCTTCTGATTGGGAAAAGTTCTGATGGTCGTTTTTGTACGGTATCATCCGCCCGGCCGGGGAGTCCTGGGTCTGCCTGCATCCAGTATAGGACAAACTGCATATTGGACGATTAGTAGCCGTGTAGAAAATGAGTTAGTCCCATCCCACCCTTGAGCCACAACTTCCACCAGACACTGCGAAAATGAGATGAGTTAAAACATATCTTACATTAATAAAAGAATGTCTGGCTTTAATAAAGCCAGTTTAGTCCGGGTTCATGATTGAAGGTAGGACAGATTCTAATCTAATTCCAGGTGAAAGAGTCTCAGCGAGCACGTTGACATCAGCATTGAGTAATGAGGTGATGGTGTGCTAGGATGAGCAGTGGACTGGATGGTTAGGTTTTTATTACAGGAATGTCGAAGAGAGACATAGGGATGATGGGAATTCATTAACATATTCTGTGGGGGTGATTTGGTGGATTATTTTAATTTTTTTTTTAGAAAATCTGACCGGAAAGGCATCAGGTCCTGAACATTTCTCAGACTACTTGAAGATAATTGCCTTGTCAGGTTCATCTTCTGAGAGACTCTGCCCAGGACTGCCTCTGATCTGGGGAAGTAGTGCACTTCTCTGTCTGACTGAAAAAAGCCTGTAGGTGTTTTGATTAGATTTGTATAGCAAGCAGTAGCAAACAGTTGTACAGTTCCTGGTTTGTAATGCCAGTGTGGTTTATTGGATTACAAATAAACTTGGATTTGGAGTGTCTGAGCTTTAGCAGCTTATATTCTGCTTGCTCTGTAGCCAAGGTATGATTTGGGGATGGTTAGATTTCTGTGCAGGTATGGTCTGGGGAGGGGGCACAAACATCAGCATCATTATCATCATCATCATCACCATCATCATCATCATGTAAATCTGATATCAGTGTGAGTAGGTGACCTTATGCTGATACATTGTTTACTTTGGAATCCAGAAAAAGCTAGATTTTGCCCTCTAATAAGTGCTGTGAAAGTGTCTCTGATCAGTGAGGCAGATATACTGCAGATGGAGTTACATTAGTAGTACATGATTTCAGCAAATGTGTTATCGGAGAGTGATATTGAGTTAAAGTTGAGTTTAAGTGCCATAGACTTTGAGGGCTGTAGGTTAGTCAGATATAACAATAGAATTGAAGGAGACTGAGGCTACAGCAGAGGGCAATTTATCTACTAGGAAACTTTTTTTTTTTGTGAAAAAGTGTTTTTTGCTGAGGAGAAAAAAGAGAAGCAATAAACAATGAAAGAAATGAGGAGAGGAGAGACTGCATTCAACTTAGTTACTTAGTTGTGATACAAATCATGAAACACACCCGTTGTATGTATGAATACCTAATAAGAAGGCTTACCAAATACCTGACAGGCTGAGCAAACACACACACACACACACAC
>JAAGKR010010079.1:1656-24114 GCA_011419295.1 Clarias macrocephalus
GTGAAGCCTGAGGAGAAGTGGATGAAGACTCCCAGGTGAGGAGGTGAAGATGAGTTTATAGTGATGATGGAGTGTGTGTTACACAGAGAGTGTGTGTAACACCCATCACCTTCCTCTGTTCTTGACTTCCAGTAGCCATAAAATTGAAAGGAGACTCAGTGCTTGTCCCCGTCCGGCTCTGTACCCCTAACCAAGTGCATTCACTTCATTCACAGCACTTAAGTACAGTTTTCACGTTTCTGTTCTTTCCTTGACTGGTTTCATCAGTGGATACATTTTACTTGTATAGTGCTTTTGCATTCACTCACTCACTCACTCACTCACTCACTCACTCACTCACTCACTCAGTCACTCAGTCACTCACTCACTCACTCACTCAGTCACTCACTCACTCACTCACTCACTCAGTCACTCACTCACTCAGTCACTCACTCACTCAGTCACTCACTCACTCACTCACTCACTCAGTCACTCACTCAGTCACTCACTCACTCACTCACTCACTTACTCAGTCACTCACTCACTCACTCAGTCACTCACTCACTCAGTCACTCACTCACTCACTCACTCACTCACTCAGTCACTCAGTCACTCAGTCACTCACTCACTCACTCAGTCACTCACTCACTCACTCACTCACTCAGTCACTCACTCACTCACTCACTCAGTCACTCAGTCACTCACTCGTATATATCCAGCTTTATCCTGTATTCAGGGTCGCAGGATCTCAGGAACCTTAAGGCACGAGGCAGGGTACACCGTGGACAGGGAGAACACACCATCGATTGCAGGCCACACACACACACACACTCATTTACACACTACAAGCAATTTGGGGACACCAATTAGTCTAACCTGCATGTCTTTGGACTGTGGGAGGAAACCGGAGCACCCGGAGGAAACCCACCAATCACAGAGCGAACATGCAAACTTTGTGCACACAGACCGGAGGCAGGAATCAAACCCGGAACCTGGACGATTGAAGTTTAAGTTGAAGATAAACACAACTACCTCACAACATTGGGACTGGACTGATTAATCAGCACAAGCGCAAACACACTGATCTGCACTATCACACTATTGAACACACCAACCCGTAAACGCTCTTTTGCACAATATTCATCAATTGCTAATTTAACAAACTATTTTAATCCTTGCTGCTACTTACAAGGAACGTTTATGGTTTACTGTTTCTCCTCCCACGTCCTCAACTCATCACCTCAACACCACAGAGTTTTGTATCGTCATGTGGTCGCGTTGTCACTTCGTCGCTCTTGGTTGCACATTTACACGTTGCACTTTATGTTGTCTCCGTTGTATTAAAACGATTCCCAGCCAGGTTCGATTTCCCGTCTCTGTGTGCATGGAGTTTGCATGTTCTCCCTGTGCTTGGTGGGTTTCCTCCGGGTTCTCCGGTTTCCTCCCACAGTCCAAAGACATGTAGGTTTTGTTAACTGGCGTTCACATATTGGCCGTAGTGTATGAATGAGGTGTGTGTGTGTGAGTGTGTGTGTGTCTGTGCCCTGCGATGGATTGGCACCCTGTCCAGGGTGTACCCCACCTTGTTCCCTAAGTCTCCTGGGATAGGCTCCGCCCCCCGTGACCCTGAATACAGGATTAAGCGGTATAGATGATGAGTGCGTGAGTATCATCTCTACAGGATTTGTGTACTTCATCCACCACTGCTTGTACCAGCACCTGAACCTGAACGTCTTCTTCCTAGGGCGGATTTAAATGTTTCACCCGCACGATGTCTTTCTGAGACGGAAAGCTGTAAAAGCTTATAAGATTTAGGAGACACTACACCATGCAGGTGCTCCTGAATCAAGTGACTTCAAACCGATAGAAACAGAAGTGCAGGTGATGTGGGCGACTCGGCTCTCGGGACGAGCTTTTCCGAAGCGTTTCTCTGGAGTTTCTGTAATAAAGACACAAAGCGCTTCATAACAATTTTCTCCTAAATGGGAATTCATTTGAGATCAGTGGCGAGGAGCTCGGTGCCAAATTCAATCTGGGGCGTCTTCGGGGCTTCTCGTCACCGTGAGCCAGCTGTACACCGACTGTGTTTCCAAATCATGGTTGTATCGCATCTAGCATCTTGGTTAACAATAAATTAGAAGGAAAATGTGTGGAGGGGAAAAAGAGAATAATAACCAAAAAGGGGTTGCGCCAGCTGGAAAAAAAAAGAATCAAATGAATTTTTACACTCATCTTACTGCACAAGAGTATTCCCTGTTTATCGCTCGATGCTAAAGGCTTAGCGATATCAATGTTTCGCTAAGTTTTGGATTTTAACTCACACGTCTTAATATCATAACCTCATAACCAACCTTGACTAAGAAATAACAATGTGACAAACAGCTAGCGTGAATTATGCAGAACAGAAAACGACCAGATTTTTATTCCTCAATAGGAAGATTGTGGTATCCAGTTAGCTCTTGAGCATTAGCAGGCTAATATGCATGTATTAGGTAGTTAATTCCACATCTTTATAGTTGTTTTTTTCCCTTTCTCACGCCAGTCGATTTCCTCGCTATAGTCTTACGTCTGAAAAAAATTAGCTGTCTGGTCTACGCTAATGCTTCGCTTTGTGCTAGGATTCTCTTATTAGCAAGATTAGCGCTTTTATATCGTTCATTCAGCGCTCATAATGTATACCTAAACCAGCTAGCTACAAAAAGAGATCATTCTCAACTCTTACAAAATATTTGTAAGAAAAAGCTATGCTAATTCACGCCACCAGACGGATTGCGGAATAACGTACGGCTTAAGAGATTTCCTCACCTCCATCACGAGACCTAAAGACCTGTAATGAATCCCAGTAATCGAATACAACAGGAATGGAAATATGATTAGCACATTGGTGCTGTTAGATTGAAGAGGCGTATATGTCTCGCTCTGTCACGCCTGTGGAGGAAAATCGAGCGGTATTTCTTGCCTCATTGACTAAGTAGGGCAATCTGTTAACTTCGTTCTCTCCGCAGCTCTGGTGTTTATCCACACATGATGCAACGAGGCGCTCTATTTTAGGAACGTCCTCCACGGCACTAAGCATATGCCTTCATGTTAAATCCTGCCGAGCCAAAAAGGTCATGAAAAATGAGTTGCTAGGAGTTGCTGTCTTTCACTGGGAATTTTAATGACGGATACGGAGATCGTGTCTGAGCTTCGAACACATCCTCAGACAAACCGTACTGTTACTTATCATGATCGTGCAACATGATGGCAGAGAATTGTGCTCATGAATAATGTACATGAATTGATGGTGCGTGTCAAACACTAACATGGTCGAGATTTCAGAGGAACCAAAACAAGTGAGAAACCAAGACAAACGCAATCGTCAGAAATACAGGACTTCAAAATGACACCCTGGGTGAGAGAAACTCAAAACCTAAAAGGGCATAAAAAAATAAAGGCATTATAAATAATAATAATAATAATAATAATAATAATAATAATAATAATATATAAAAATCGATTCATTTATGTGTTCATTTGTTTGTTTTTTAAGAACAATATAATAATTATTTATAACATTACATTGTCATGTTTTATTTATTACTACTACTACTACTACTACTACTACTACTACTAATAATAATAATAATAACAATAATGCTTAAATCTATTCATTAATATTTGTTTGTTTAAAAAACATTATTATAACATATTATAAATTGCAACTTTAGCATGATTATACTTTTGTTAATTTTTTCTACGTCTGTGTTTTGTTTATTATTATTATTATTATTATTATTAAGCTCACTACTACTACTATAACTAATAATAATAACAATAATGTTGCATGTTTATAGTTTACACTCATTCATCTTCTATACCCTCTTGTTTATATTTTATTTGTATTAATTAGTTTGTTTTAGAAAAAAAAAGAATTGCAACTTTTGCCTGAAGTATTTATTATTATTATTATTATTATGATTATTATACTGACTCATAAATTTTAGTATTTGCTCGTTCATTTGTTTGTTTACTTTAGTGTGTTACCAATAGCACCTTTAAACCATTATCATTATGATTTAAATATGTCAATCATTTGTTTATTAAATCATTTACAACAACCCCGGGCAAATATGTACACAGAACAGCCATAACACACAATGACCACACACTTAATACTGAGTTGGTTCCCCTTTTGCCACCAAAACACTGATGCGCTGTGTTCTGACTCCTTTCTATCAGAACCTGCATTAACACATGAATCTTTTCATCGACTTGAGCTACAGTAGATCTTCTGTTGGATCGGACTACACGGGCCAGCCTTCATTGCCAAAGTGCATCAGTGAGCATCGGCCACCCATGACTCGTCACTGAAAGGAAAGAAAACGCTGAGTCATCGGTTTTTCCGTCTCTGGATCACTTTTGGTCTGTCCTGATCACTGCAGCCTGGGAACATCCCACAAGGTTTTGGAGTTGGTCTGACCACAATTTGGCCCTTGTCACAGTAGCTACAGTTGAAATGTCTCATTAGAATGTAGATATATCCGTCCCACTGGAACTGGGTGGGATATATTAGGCAGCAAGTGAACATTTGGTCCCTGAAGTTGATGTGTTGGAAACAGAAAAAAATGGGCAAGCGTAAGGATGTGAGTGACTTTGACACAAGGGGACTCAGGATCTCATTTATTACCTGCTCGAGGATGATTGATATAGGATGCACCATAGTGTAGCTCAATGGGAAGTGTCATTAGAAAGTGTCTGAATACGTATGGAAATGGGATAGATTCTTTATTTATTTCTTTAACTTTTTAATTATCAAATCACTCCAAACACATACGGATACAGACTGAGCCAACCCTCGTACCCAACGCTGTCACCCACACGCCACCCCGTATCAGTAACGTTCTCCTGTCTTGGCTGAAATCATTAACATTATCATGTAGGTCAGTGACTCGGATTCATCTATCACCGTAAGAGATGCTGATGTGCCTCGTCCTGCCTGGTTCGGTGTTCCCATGAGATCCTGTAGCGGTGAATCATCAGCGTGAGCGCGTCACTCGGGAGCATCACATTGTTCCTGACACTTTGACGTGACTCTAATTCGGGCTCATGCTGTGAGAGCTACAGCTGTGTTGGCGTCAGAGCTGTGGAGCATAAAATTTCCTGACAAACCCAGGCACATTGTCAGGTTTAGAAAGTGTGAAAAAGGTAGCAGTTTCTTTTTTTGGGGAAAAAAAAGAGAGATATCAACCCACAATGTGAGACATCCCTTGTAGGACAAAGTGAAGTAAAGGGAATCAGATCGTCTCAGAGATGGTGACCTTTTTATTTATGTTGCTCATCTTTCAGATTGCAAGGATGATTCGGATTGAAAAAAAAAAGATGATGGTTTGAAAGGGTCTTTTATTCTGATTTTTGATGGCTAAAAGGGCATCTCCTGCTTGAATAGACGTAGACGGTGAGATGGTGCCAGGGTTGGTGCAATTGGAAGGTCAGCTGCATACATATTCATCTAAACAATACGCTGTCCCAAAAGTCACCACTCGCCCAGAGCTGCCGTCCAACACAACCGCTTCATGTTTGGTAAATGAAATTCTGAATCTGTCTGACTCGAGTGCCAGAGGGCTTTCTCTTGAGACAGGGGGCAGAAAACTCAGAAAATACGATTCGTAGTGGAACTCAATTCAAATAAATCTTACTCTGTGATCATAAAAGACCCATGGACAGCATATTTTCGCAACAACAAAAATTTTATCATCTCCATTCCTGTATGGCTGAAACAATGCTGCAAAAGTCACTTCTATGGTACGACCACAGTTGATACAACATGATCCATCGCCTTCTCGTGTGGCCTTGGAGTGGAGAAAACATGATGAAATGCCCTACTGCCTGCCCTTCAAATGGAAAATGGAAAAGTAACAAAAATGCCCTTTAGGGTCCCCCTATGTGTGGAAATGTGATACAGTGCTCTCTGTGGTGGTCTTCCAGTGGAGAATATGGAATGTAGCATCCATTAGATGAGATGATAAAGTGCTCTAACAGTGGAAAATGGATACTTATGTGTTTTCAGTGCACAATATGAGAGGTAGTGCCCTATAGGATAAAAGTGTGATTTAAGTGCCTCTACATGCAGATAGAAGTAACACCTTCCATATAGTGAAGAATATGTGATGCACTTTCCCGATAGGCTCCCTGATATGCAAGAATGTGCATATTGAAGTGCCCTCAAGGGTTTCCCTATATATCCGAACACATTATTCAGTGCCATATAGGGTGCCATACGTGTAAAAAAGCTTATCATCAAGTGACTTTTCAGTAAATAGTGCATAAAGAGCTGCTGTATAGGCTCTCCTATGTACTAGAAAAAGTGACAAAGTGCTCTCTAGAGTGCCTTTCCGGTGTAAAACGTTAGGCTTTCCTTATGCATGAGGAAAATTAAGCCTTGTGCTCTAAAATGCCTTTCTCGCGAAGAAAACAGCGTGAAGTGCCCTATAGGCTCCAGTGCATGCAAGAGAATCATGACGTGCCCTCAAGGGAACATGGTGTTGTGCCCCATACGGGGCTGCTACACATAAGAAAACATGATGGCATGCCCTCTAGGATATTGTCTAAGGTGTCCTTGCAATGGATAAAAAAAATTTTTTTTAAAGATGCAATGCCCTATAGGATCCCTTATATGCTTAAAAAGATGTAAAAAAATCCCCTATAGGGTGCATTTCTAGAAGAGACAATACAGCACAGTGCATTGAAAAACTTGAAGAATTGCCCTCTGGGTTGGAGAAAATGGGCCATGGTGCCCTAATGGCCATAACATGTCAGAGGATTAGGTGAAGTGCCCTCTACACAAGTTAATGCCCTTCAGGTGCCCCCGGTTAGTGCATATAGGAGGTCCCCGTTTGATTAGCTTGACCCCTGCCCCTAAGGCACCCCTCTATTCAGCATAAATACATTTTTATTACACCTTGGATCCACTTAACTCGCCGTGAATGAAGAATATATAACTAAATGTAAATTACATTTTCTATGATTTTGTGAATGGCCAAGTAAATGTCACACCTGGAACTGCCATCATCCAGATAACTGCCATTTTTATCAACCCTGCTTTTACCCCTCAGGCTAAAAAGAGTGCAGTCTGTTTCGCTTTGCTGAGTGCATCTTCAGAAAGCAGAGGCTCACTATCTGACCAAAGCGCCAGTGAAATCCCGAGATTAGCAAAAGCTCAGAAACCTCTACTTTTTTAGGGATTAACTTAAACCCAGGCATGATCGTTGCCTGATCTCTGCATGTTCCCGGCATGATACCAGGCATGAACTCTGAATGTTCCTCATCCAGGATCACAGAGTCGGCGTGTCAAGCTCTTGGTGTGGTGTTATGAGGTTGAGTTTGAGAACCACAGGAGCTGAGCTCAGGCAGGTGTGAACAAGTTAACAGGGTGTCGACAGATAAATACGCACTTACCCTCCTCTGGAGACTTTATGAGGAGATGAAGTGCTATAATTGAAAACCAACTGTGTTTTCAATTCACCCTCAAATCACAAGTTTATATTAATACGGTCATTCTAACACGTAGCAGCTCATTCATAGAGATGATGACTTTACATAACAATAATATAATATAATAAGCTTAATAATTTAAAGATTACATAACTCATATAAAAAAAAAGGAATGTCCAGTGTTAGAGATAAACCTGCTTTAGGACAGAGGAGTATTTTGGTGTCATCTTGATGCAAAGACAAACAAGGACATAAATCTGGTCATCTAATAACCAACTGTGGTCAATTAACAAATAATTAATTAATTTAACCAGATTTGCATGTTATTAATTTCAAGAAATCTGTATATAAAACACATCATTCTAAACCTTACCTCTTATATCACAATTCAACAAGGAAAATAAATAAAAAATATAAAAAAATAAAGTCCATGAAATGATGGACATCTAAAAATAAAAGGTTCAACAGGTTCCAGAGAGAAAAAGAAAAACCTCAAGGCATTGAAACATTTTCTAAAAAAGGTTCAGTAGCCTGCCCTGATCGTGGCCCGTGGCGATGCTTTCTGGCATTTGCGTGATATTTACAGAGGTCACGCATAATCAGTCTGAAAATGAGCGAGCCTCTCTGTCTAGTACCATCAAAGTGAGGAAGGCTTTATTCCAGGCACAGCGAGCAGGCACCGGCTTCCCATCTCTTCCTTTGTAGCTTTTTAATTGGGTTTCGGTTATAAGGGGACTGGACGAGTTCATACACAGTCCCAAGAAATTTGTATTTTAAAGGGTTTGTCCGAATGATGTGCACAGAGCAGGTGGCTTAAACAACATGATGTTGATTTCAACTGGCAGCTTGACTGAAAGTCAAATACCATTTCTGAGAAAATGTTACAGAAATAGTTTGATCAAAGACACAGCTCGAAGACTATCAGATACAGGAAAGAAATGGTTTGGTATATAAACTGAGCTAATCCCATAGACAGAACATAGTTCCTAATGTCAAGCTCTTATTAGGGGTCATCCCCATGTTCCAGGGTCCTACAGTATGTTGCCCATATTTATATGGTACAGAACGGAAGCATGAAAATGGTGCCATGTTCCCAGAGCACTGTGTGTCCCAGTTCTACGGTGCGATGTTTCCAGGGTTCCATATTATCATGGTCCGGTGTTTCCAGCCTCCTATTATCCTCGTTCACTCATCGCCTGTGAACACTTTATTCTGCATACAGGGTGACATGGGGCCTGGAGCCTATCCCAGGAGGCGCGGTACACCCTGACCAGGGTGCCAATGCATCACAGTGAGCACAAACACACAGACTCACACGTTTAATCACACTTGGGAACGTATCAGTCAATGCATTAGGCTATTTGGGAACGCTACATTCTGTATGTCTTTGGACTGTGGGAGGAAACCGGAGCCGCCGCCCCCCCTAAGGAAACCCACCATACATGGGGAAAGCATGCAAACTCATGCACACAGACCCAAGGAGGGAATAGACCCAGACCCTGAAGGTGCAAGGTCGCAGTGCTAACCACTATTCCACCGTGCCACCTAAATACATATTTACTTATTATTAATGTTATCGTCAATACTACATTGATAGCTGTAGATCAACTGTAAGACTCATAACTAGTAAAAAACATTTTACTCTGTATCTACATTCTTCAGGCTTCTTTTCCACAGAGCAACCATAACCACAGAAACCAGCAACAAGAGACATATTTTTTTATTGCTTATCTTACCAGGGATTAAAGATCATACCTTGATCTATAGCATCAAAATCAGCCATCTTGTAGGAGAGAACCACTAAAATATCCTACAGTAGTAATCAATATTTCAATCAGACAGGCTAGGAATAAATCTGTTGAAATGTTATTAAGCATGTCTTCAAGTCTTGGCCTCGTCATACAATACTTATTCCATCAATTTTTATATTTCTCTGTTATATATTAAAGTCATGCTTGTAGTTGGTGCTGAAGTAGAGAAATAAGGAGATTTAGAGGATAGAGGAGAGGATCTATCGGCACAGAATTTCCAAGATTAGAGCTTGTTTATTTCCCTGGGGATCCCATGCGACGTGTATGTCCTCCTCAAGGTAACACTGATGTCTGTCCCCCCCCACCTCTTCCATCCCTTCCAACTGCTCCAGTCAGCTGTGATTTAACGAGTTAGGAGCAGGCCAGAGGGGGACAGGGGCTTTGACAGAGAGGCAAATACAAGGTGTCCACTAGGGTATCCAGGAGTAGCTACAAAAGGAGCCCAGAACACATAGTGGCACACCGTCATAAGGCTAAGTCTTAAAGCTTAAAGCTTTGGCTGCTCAGAGGCTTTGTACAGCTTGTTTATCCAGTGACTAAGTGAGGACCGGAGCTGAATTCGGCGAGGCCTGAACTTTCTGTAGCAGAATACATTTTTACTATTTGGAGATCTGCTGTATCAGAGAAAGTCTGGGAATAGAAGTTTAAGAGAGCTCGGCTAGGACAAACCGGTAGAGAAAGGCTGAAAAAGAAACGGTAAGAAGGCGAGCATGGGGAAGTCTAAAAATAAAACAATTAAATCTGGAAAGAAAATCTAAGGAAAGAAGTATAAGTAGAAAACCTGAGACCTTCCTGTATGTCTAGTACCAAGCTGGTGCCACGGATGGATACAGTGATGTGCCTGTGCACCCTGAATTGTTTTGCCTTTGATGATAATTTAGTGAGATCATTTAGTTACTGGATAACACACCAGAGAGCAGCTCCTGAACATCAAGAAACCAACCCTTAAAGAATATTTCCCACTTTTCTTGCTCCTTCAGTGGTTTTATTGAACATTCCGGTAAAAGTTGCCCCTAACTTTGGTCATACAGTGAGACCCAGGATTAAAGAAAACTGCTTGGGTGCACTTGCGTGACTCAGAGGTCATTGTACTCTGTTACCAGGAATGTCTCTCTCCAATGTAAATGCAATATTTTCAGCAGTACAGTTCTTCAAAACTTTTTCATTAACTTCAAACCTGTCAAATGTGTCTTCTTTGTCTTAAAATCTTGACTAAGGTCATTTAAGCCATGACCGTGTCAAATGCAAAGCCGCTTTTTAAAAGTGCATCCAAACATGAGAATATGCTGGATTTGCTGGATTAGTGGCAGAATACACACAGCAGTGCCCGTCCCACACACTGTCCCCTTGCTTCACTCTGTCCTTACAATGCTTCCTCTCTACAGGTGGTAATTAAAGCTGCCCCAACATGTGGCTTGGACATCATAGATGTGGAACAGTGAAGCTGTAGAGGAACTCTGTGAGAACTCAGACTTTACTGAGATGTTTTTAAGGCTGCGAGTAGAACAGTCTACACATTGTGTCTCACCATCCAGGAGAGGGATGTTAGCAGGTTGCTCAAAAGACAGAACCCGCGCAAAGCACCTGGAACAGTTATCCCTGATCATAAAAAGCCAAGAACAACAGGATTTGATAACTACAGACCCGCTGCCTTCAGTCTCTATGGTAATGAATTCAATTGAGTGCCATCTCATAGCCATTACAGACCCACGGCTCAACCGCCTGTAGTTTGCCTCCAGAGACAACAGGTCTCTAGAAAAAACGATGTTAAAATGGCTCTCCACCAGAACTCGCCTTTTTCTAGACTGTAGCTCCATATTCATCACTGCTGCAAAACAAGCTCGTCCAGCAGAGTTGGCCAGACTTTTTACCTGCGGGTGGATCACAGACATCCTGACAGTTAGGAGCTTGACATCTCCCATCCCCTTTCCATCAGCACTGGTTCTCCTCTTTGGTATGGACTGACGTCTCAACTCTTCTCCCTGTTCACAAACAGCTGCACCTCCATTAAGATTCTGAAGTTCATGGACGACACCACCCTGATTGGGTTCACCTCCAGTGTTAATGAGTCTGCCTAGAGGTGTGAGACTGACCCTCTGGTGACCTGATGCAGTCAATACAATCAATACCTCATCCCAATCCCATCGCCCCATGTGGTTCCCCTCTTAGGATTGTAGAGTACTTCTCCTTTCTGGGCAACATTTCCCAATACCCAGGACTGCAAGAGGGAGCTTAATATCAGCTCCCTAACCAAGAAGAAACTATGTTAGAGAATACCCTTCCTGCACCAGCTCAAGAAGATAATTGAGTACAACCTGATCTGCTCCATCACCATCTGCATAACTCCTAAAGCATCCTAGAGTGAGCTCCTGGAGAAAGATTGTGACCATGCTCTCCCATCCCATAGGCAAACTTTTTTAAAAGAATGTGATCCATTAGGACCAAAACTACTCTGTACAAGAACAGCTGCAGCTGCCCTCATGAACAAGGCCCTAGACAAACTTCCTTGTATGCTGCAATAAATGTCATCCTGATTCTCATTGCAAGAAGTGAAATTCCCAGATGAATTCCAAGAAAGTGTGTATGGTCAGAGATTTTCAAGAAAGCCTATCTACTGTAAGAAGAGATGTCACAGGAAAGAAAAACATCGGGGAAAGAAACGGACACCTTTGTTGGACAGAGAATTTAAAGAACGGAAGTATAAACAGGACGTGAAAAAAAAAACAAATCTAGGAGACCAAAACCAAAAATAGTCAAAGAAAGTTTAAGAAGAGGCCTCCGAGTGGCGCAGTGGTAAAAGCGCTCGCCCTATAATCTGGAGATGGCGAGTTCGATTCCCGGGTGATGCTGTACCCTCTTGGAGCTGGAGGTCTAGAGAGAGCTGATTGGCCGAGCTCTCTCAGAGGGGAGGGACGAGAGGAAAGCGGAAGAAGTGGATAGCGCCGTCCTCCAAGTGTGTTACTCCGCCCCCAACGGTGCGTGAGCGAGCAGTTCGAAAAGATGCGGTCGGCTGGCGTCATGTGGTTCGGAGGAAACACGTGATAGTCTTCGGCCCTCCCGGCTGAGTGGTAGTAGTAGCCTTAATGTGGAGCCCTCTAGTGACGGGGAGGAATTGGACGCGACTAAATTAGGGAGAAAATCAGGGAAAATCCACAAAAAAAAAAAAAAAAAACGTTTTAGAAGAAAAGGCCAAAGGCAAAATTCTTAGGAAGGGGATCCGGGAAGGAAAGTTTATGAGAGAAAGATAAGTATTACGCATAAGGTCTAATGTAAAAAAAAGAAAGTGTAAAAAGAAAATCGAGAAAGGTAGCCTGTGAACGGCGTTAGCAATCATCAACACTGCAACATTCTGACTACGAGGAAAATGACTTAGCCAGCGCAAGTAAACATGTGATTATCAGACGCCATGTTTGTGACAATCAGTGTTTCCTTATTGCTTTTTCCTCGAATCCTAACCTGCTCCGAGTATGGCTCTGTGCTGATATGGGCTTTTAAAGATTCAAATTAAACTGATACGGTGAAATCCGTTTATGGGACGGTGTGGGTTTGTGTAATCACAGCTCTCAGCCGGGAGACCGCGCTTGCCATTAAACCGAAGTGCTCAGGAGGCGTGCAAATAAAAAGAAGGAAGATGTCTCCAGCATTTTAAACACATTTTTGAACGGAAAGAAAACAAGTAATCCATGGTTTATGACGGTTTTAATAATTTCAGTATGAACGATGAGGTTATAATTCAAATGATTCAAATGTGCTACAAAATACAGAATAAATATTGTAGCTAACATGATAATTAAAGATTCGATAAATATTTGTTAATATATTAATCAATATTAGAAGAAAAAATAAGGAATTACAAATGATATAACAGAGGGTTAAGTCTAAGGATTAATATTATTAGTGTCGAATAAAATGTATATAAAAGTCAATATAAAACTAGTTGTCGCAGCACCAACCGGTCTGCCTGTGCAGTCTCCTCAGAGATCTCATTGAGTCTTGGGAAATCCGAGATCCTACACTCGAAGTTTATTAAGACAGACCTGGTCGTCCCATTTGTCTCCTTGAAGGTCTCTTAATATTCAAACCCACCACTGTCCGCTCACAATTACGGACGATTTACAGACATGACATGAAGATCTGTGGCTCATCACCTGCTCCAGATGGGCAGCGAACATCCGTGCCAACACTCTAGCTCACTGCTTCACACGCGTCCTGGTGAAACAGCAACGATCCCATCTGCCACGGAGGAGATATACACAGGTCAGTCACCGTCCATCAGCAAGTGTTTAGAGCTCTTAAACTGCAGGGTTTTATGGCAACTTAACACTGTCACCGTCAGACAGACACCAGGTCGACGGTTCTCTCCACTGCCGGAGGAAGAACCTTGCTAACGTATTGGAAAACCAGCAAGCTTCACAATCTGGAGTCTGAGTTGATCTTGTGTGATCCTGATGGTCTGGCACAGAATTACAGGACATTTTTATTTGTTTAGTCACTGATGCAGTCCCATCCAGGACGATGGCTATTACAGGACTACACTTCCCAAGATATTGATTTGAACTCCCGAGAGAGTGAGGATTACTAAATGAAGCAGCTTAACTTGCCAAAGTCCTCAAAAGAGTGTCCTAACTCGAACTCAGTTCTTTCTGATTAAAATTCCATTTCTGTTGCTGAGTATATTAAAAGATTCACACAATTAAATGTTCGATCTGAAGCTCACTCTACCATGTAAACAATAATGCTTGTGTCGTGATTATTTTCACACTGAACAACTGCTCAGCAGAAATTATTATTATTATTATTATTATTATTATTATTATTATTATTATTATTATTATACCATTGTTTAGTAGTATTTGCTCACTTTATATGACAAAATTCATTATTAATAGTTGTGGAGGCAAGAAATCTTAATGAGTTTTCTTGGACATCAAAAAACAGCAAGCGTGTGTTCATAGGAACAGGGAAGGGGAAGGTTTTTGTGACATAACAATCTTCTCTACATTATATTGCATTGAAGCAACATCCAGTGACATTATCATTCTCCTGCCAACCCACATAACTTACATAACATCTAAGTATGCTACAATGAGTTATCACTCATATACAGTGTACATATATATATACACATGAGAGAGAGAGAGAGAGAGAGAGAGAGAGAGAGAGAGAGAGAGAGCATTTGTTCTTCCTAATAAATTGTAAAACAGAAGAATGGCATGAGACTAGGTGAAGTAATTTGCTCTGGCCCCATCCCAATGCAACATGGCGACAACCGCTGGATGTCCAGGTGGTGCTCCAAAAATAACGTGGACTTTATAGATAACTGGAAGACCTTTGAGGGCAAAACTGGCCTGTTAGGGCGGGACGGTGTCCATCACTCGGGAAGGTGCTGCTCTCATTTCATAGTCTCAGAAGAGGCCGAGTTAATCGGTGACGATCCAGAGCCCAGGCCAGGGAGCAGACAGACAGGCTAAACCAACCGTCTGCTAGCTGCATGGAGTCGTCATTCAGGGTTCACCATATTGAGACTGTGTCTGTTCCCCGAGCTAAACACAAATTTAGAAAGACTCAGAAAGTCTGTTTTAGTAATTTCATTGATATAGAGACCAAAAATATAAAACTATTGATAAATATTGAACTTCTACTGTTGCGGCACCCGGCGGTGGCATTAGGGTTTTGCGTTTGCCGGCTTTACGTCGCTAAGTGGCGCTATAACCTTAGACTGAAGCATCAGGTCTAAGTTCATTCTCTCTTCCTTGAGATTTGCACATGAAAGCAAAAAAATTAATTAAATTATTGCATAAACACAGTATACATGTACTAAAATACTAAAATTACAATACAAATTTAGAATTGTAATTAAATGCAGGCGTTTTTTTATTCGCATCAAATTGAAGCAAAGTGAACGTTGATTTTATCATGTGTAATTAGAAAAGCTGCGTATGCCCCGCCCCCCACGCTGATTGCTGTGTTGTTTGGAGGGAGTTACGCGCTGATGCATGCCCGTGTCCAACAGAACTTTTCCCTAAGAACATGGCTCGTCCCATAAATTCTCACGAAGCGCTTCAAGCTTCGAATAACAGTAATCGTCATATGCTGTTCAATTGAATAATTATTTGACCACTATGTTGCATTTCCGGGGTACTATTATTGATTTTTTTTACTTTTTTAAACTCTTTGGAATGAAAAGCTTTTAACGTTTGTGTACATTTTATTTCTGGGTTGCTACAATAGAATTTCTTTTACCGCAGTGGGTTGAATGAAGAATGCATTGCCACGCTTGGAAGCTTAGTTGTGAGCAGGAGCAGCAGAAAATGAAATACTGTATAGCCTGGAGTGACTGGAGTAAGTCTTAAAGGAGAAGGGGGAATTTTGTACAGTGGAACCTTGGATTACGAGTATAATTCTTTTCCGGAAGCAGGCTCATATTCCAAAACACTCATAAACCAAATCAAATTTTCCCATAGGAAATAATGAAAACTCAAACTATTCATTCCACAGCCCCAAAAAATAAATACATAGAAAAAATTAATACAATATATGAAGTAAAAATAAAACAAATTAACCTGCACTCTACCTTTTAAAAAAAGTACTAATAAATCCAGATAGATAAGTCTTTCCGTTTATGCACGCAGACGGTGTGTTTTGTGTGTTTCCGTTAATGTGTGTGTGCACGCACATAACACACGCACACCACATACACACACACATTAATGGAAAGGCTGTTTTGGGGGGGTGGCGGATGGGTGTAAAGGCGAGAGACCCCAGCAGGGGGCCTTAATTGTGATTACCCAGCAGCGCAAGAGAGAGAAAAATCATTGGCTTAGTTCTAATCACGTGACGCTCTGTGTCAAAACAAGAAGCGCATGCATGATACATGATACTCGGCACTTGTAAACCAAGACTTGCTCGTTTTTCAAGTCAAAATTTATTAAAAGTTTTTGCTTGTCTTGCAATCCGAGGTTCCACAGTATTTGGATTTGAATGTGGTCTGACATTGTGAGAGCACACAGTATCAAAACAACAACATCTGAGAAACTGATAAACTTACTGATTCTGCTGATCTAAAACATGCAACTTTACATGGCCGCTTGCTTTATGCCAAGTGTCAAAGCTGAATAGTAGTGCGCGCTCACTGCATTACAGATGTGACGACAAAATGTTATGCTTTTGTAAAATAATGGAAGCAAACTTCAAACTTCTGTACCGATTTCTGTAAACCACGTGAAATAAAAAAAATAATAATTAATTGAAACCCTGTGTATACTTGCCTCACATACAGTACGTGAAAAATATATACTTATAGAACACGAAATGTCTGCTTTTACAGAAACTAATGAAAAACAAATGACGTAATGATGTAATTCGTGAAATGTGAATATATCCTCTGCAGCGGAGATTTCAGCTTTTTTGCAAAATGTCACTTTGCGCCACCTGGCAGTCATTTCAGGGATGACTTTAAAAGGCAAAATATTTAAATCTATCGCTGTTGTCCGGTCACAGCGGTGAGTGTGACAGTAAAGTACATTCTGGTCTCCTACCTTAGCAGTCTGGTCTCCATTTCCTTAGCAGTCATTCATCTTGATTTTCCTGGTTGAAAGACACACATGAGGCAGTGCCCTCAAGGTAAGAGCCTTGAGGAACTTGGGGCACAAGGCAGGGCACACCCTGGATGGGGTCCAAACCATTATAGGCCACAAGCATACACACTAACACACACTCCAGGCAATTTGGAAACATCAATCAGCCTATGTCTTTGAACTGTGGACCCGAGTGAACCCCACCAAGGCCAGGAAGAACAGCACTCACACTGACCAGAGGCAAGATTCGAACCACCAACCTTGGAGGTGTAAGGCAGCAGAGGTAATCACTAAGCCATCGTGCTACCAAAATAAGGGGAAAATCTATTAATAAGTTCAAATTAGCAAATGTTAAGCATGCATTTATTGTATACAGTATACAGCAATCAGTCATAGCTTTAGAGCCATTACCATTAAAACCACTTAGGGATTTACAGTAGGTCCACTTTTTGCTGCTGGGGCAGCTCTGGGACCTCGGGACTTGGCTCCATGGGACCTCTAGAGGTTGTTTGGCACTGAGACATTAGCAGTGCTTCCTTTGGGAACTGTAGGTTGTGAAGTGGATCAGACTTGTTTGTCCGGTACATCTCATGGGTGCTTAATCGGATTGGGATATAAGGAAATTGGAGGCCGGATCAACAACCTTGAACTCTTTACCTGCTAAGGCCCACATGCAGCAGGCTGCGATTCCCTGAGTGTTCTGCTACCTTTCTGTCGTAGCCAGAGGTTTTTTTTTTTTTTTATCATTTTATTGACTTTTGTGTGGGCTTGGGCTGGGCAGATGGGCCTTTCGTCCCCAGGTGTGTAGGTGGGCCTTGGGTGCCATGGTCCTGTCATCAGTTTACTGGTTGATAATTAATGTTATTTAATCGACCTGGCAATGCTATTAGCTGGTAGCTGATTAGTGTATCTTTAACATCAGAAAACTGTTTATCAGGGATGCCACTGAAAAATTAGAACTGAAGATGCTCAAAATGGGTCTTTCGAACAAGGAAAAGAAAGAACCAGAAAGTAAGAATAGTATATTCTTATAACAATAAATATAGTATGAATTAATATGAATAATCAGTAAAAGCTGATATGAAAAATTCTAAATATGTAGAAAGGAAAAAATTAAACAACTGATATAAGTAATCAGTGAACACACTAAAGCTGATGATAATTTAAAAAACTGAGTCTAAAATTGTCTTGCAACTTCCGGGTCCGGGTTTGAGTCCTGCCTCGGTCTGTGTGCATGGAGTTTGTATCTTCTCCCTGTGCTTGGTGGGTTTCCACCAAAGTTCAAAGACATGCTAATTGACATTCCCAAGTTGCCCATAGTGTGTGAATGAGCATGTGAGTGTGTGTGTTCTGCCCTGCGATAAATTGGCACCCTGTCCAGGATCCGCCTTGTACCCTAAGTTTCCTGCGATAGGCTCCAGGCCCCCCACGACCCTAAAGATAAATCTGTATAGAAGCGAATGAACGGGTGAGTGAGTGAGGTGGTTTAATTTCAAATATAGTTATAGTGGTAAAAAATGAATTTTAATTTCAGAGTCTTGGCTCCGCCATAAAGGTTGCTCCCAATAGTACCCATGGTTTTAAGATTAAAACCAGTCCTGGTAGTACACCAGCCGAGGCAGATCGCACTCATCGAGCATGGCTTGATTTTCCAGTTTATCCTCCTTATTATTTTCAGTTCTGCATCATTAAATAATTTATCATATTTTAAAAGCAAAACCACATTTTTAAATGTTTTAATCTCTAATTCTTCAAACTCCAACATAAATCCAACACTCCAATGTCACATTCACCCTTTCCAGAATTCTAATCACATAGATACACACACAAGCCTCCAATCATCTCCCCACCCTTTTTAAACCACTCCATGGACTCTAGAGCTTTGCGAAGTAATTGCACAGCACTCTGTTGTCTGAACTTACCAAGCCATTGTTTATAGTGTTTGATGTTCTGGTTCTTTAATCCTGTTCTGACCCTGATTATGATTCTTGTCTCTGTCTCTGATTGCCTGTCTGCACATTCCCTCAATCTTTACCTGACTTTTGGTGTTCGGGATTCTTATTTACAGCATTTATATATACTATATTTTGCATCTACCATTTTTTGTGTAAAAAAAAAAAAACCTAGTTGTTTCTGTCTCAGCATTTCTGTGACAGATTGCTTTGCTTCACCATCTGTATTGATGCAGCAGAATACCATAACTGCAGTAACTGTCATGTACCAAAAGCCTTTGGGAGATTACGAAAGCTGTTTGTTTGAAATCAACCCTAGGACTGACAACCTGACAATTGCCTTCTCAGCAGTTTTGTCTTCTGCCGAAACTTCAAGGTTGTGGTTGAATGTTTTTTTTGGGGTTAGGTGTTAAGTTTACTGTGTTGTTTGTACTTCACTGGAATGGAGCTCTTCATTGAACAACTGACTATTCGGTGCCAAGGGCATCACCCTCAGCCAGAATTCCTTGCAGCATTCCACAAGCCAATGAACCCATTTCATGAGTCTGGGAAAGGGCCCACAGAAGCCTAGAGATAAAAGCCAGAAGGAAGAACACAATCGCCTGGCAGTGTCCTTTCAAGTCTGATGCCTCAACCCTGAAACCCTTTGGACATCCAACCACCAACGATGCTCACACATGTCACCCTGGTTTGCATTGACCAGTTTTTATTAGCCATCGATCACAGAATTTCTCTGATATCGTCAAACTGTTGCTAGTTTTCCAGTGGCCATAAGTATCTGCAACAGAATCTGCATCACTAATGCTGGTTATGATTCCTGCAGGACATTTCTTGTCCTGGGAATTTCTCCTTCTAGGTCCAGGAAGCTAGTTGGAAACATGGTGAGCTAAATTATTAATAATTTGTTTTGATTTTAAGTGATTTCCCAAGGATAAGGGGTGTTGGTGGCTCAAATGGTTAAGGCTATGAGTTGCTGATTGGAAGGTTTGAGGTTCGAGCCCCAGTAAAGCCACTGTTGAGACCTTGAGCAAGGCCCTTAACCCTATTTGCTCCATGGGTTTCCTGGCTGACCATGTTCCCTGACCCCAGCATCCTAACAGGGATAAGTGAAAAAAATAATTCCACTGTGCTGTAGGGTACATGCAACAAATAAATGAATACTATTATTATATATTTTAACCACCAAAGCTCCGAAATCAAAACTACTAAAAAATGGAAATTATCATGATTGCAAGAATTTGTTCATGGTTAATACTGTAAGTTGAAGATCATTAAAGCGTTTTTTAGGTCTTGAAGCAGAGGGAATAACAATCTCTCTCTCTCTCTCTCTCTCTCTTTCACTGTGCTGAGATACACATGGAGGACCTGAACTACCAAGTGGTCCTGCCCCTGGACCTGCCTGATCTATCCTGATGCCCTACTTCAAGCCCCAGCCTCAGAGGGTTGCCACACCCCAAACTGCCCAGCCACTGCATGCAGTGCCTGTCCCAAGCCTGGATAGAAAATGGGAGAGGAACGTCAGGAAGGGCATCCGGTGTAAAAACTGTGATCTGATGGTTAGCTGTGGCGACCCCTTGACGGGAGCAGCTGAAAGTCTATAGATACTTGTGACTACTGAGGATGGCTCCATGTAGAAACCATGAATATGGCTTTAGACTGCATTTGATGCAAACAGTTTTGCTATGATATTAACTTTAATAGATTTAGGACTGAAATTGTGATGTACAGTACCCAAGTCTACATCAGTTAACAGTTTGGTAACTTCAGCAGGGGACTTCCTGTGACTTCCTGTGAGCTAAAACACATTTCCAAACTTAAACATTTGGACTTTTGACCTTATAGCACACCGTTATAGAAGTGACTGATTTATGGTCACACTATCTGGTATCACTCCAGTGAAGCTGGTTACCCTTTGATTCTGGTTCCGAACTGAAAATGTAATTGAGTTGAATTCAGGGACAAAAAAAATGGATATATTTTTACGTTGAATTGTTTGACGAAAAAAAAAAATGCACATTTTCTTTGTTCAAACACATAAAGCTTGACTCAGACTGTCTCAGCAGCTCTTAGCGGCCCTTTCCAATGGCTCTAACTCAATAACAGGTAATTTACATCACAGATGTAGGTTTAACTCAAAGGTTAAGTGCACATATGCTCACTTTGCCCAGAGGCTGGGACAGAGAAGAGTAGAAAAGGAAAGCAGAGAGCCTGTGATTTAATAAAGTATCTGTTTAATCTCATTTTAACATCGACGAGGCAACAAAGTGAGCCTGAAATGGGTGGATTTGTTTTGTTTTTGGTATTAAAAGCACAAGAAGTGGATCGGATTCACATCATTCGGACGTCCTGTGTACATGCTTTATTACTTAGTACAGTACGACGCTGCTGGTTTCCGGATTCATTTTCCATTTCCTTTTAAATAAATCCAGAATTATAATTGGTGGCAATTTGTTGTGATATAATTAGAGGAATAAAACACTTCATGACGTGCCGTGATGAGAAAATAATCCGTTTCAGACTGGTTACAGCGGACACATGGCGCAAACACATTCAAACCTTCAGGAACGGTTTTAATGAAACTCATAAGGTTTCTTCAGGACTCCGAGGTCATTCTTTTTGTGAGCAGAATCTTCACCGTTTCCCGCTCGGTTTTATTTCTCCTCCGTGCTTCGGTCTTAGCGCTCATCGCGGACAATATCTTCTTTAATTCATGGCAGGCTGGTGCTGGAGGTCCAGTGATCAGCACTTCTCATGATCTACAGAGAAACCCACAGGATGTACAGAAACCCCGCAGGACAATCCCTTAAGCCCTGACGGAGGTAAGCCGGCGAGAACAAACAAGAGCCGTGTAAAAAATGCCAGTAAAAGCTTAGAGGGAAATCCTGAGAGCCGTCCAGTTTATGAAAACAACCGTGCTGCAGACGTGGCCCTCAATTTACAGGAACACTGGAGCAGCAACGGAGCAGCAAGAAATGAAGAAGTAATGCCACGAGCTTGGACTTGTTTCTTCATCATCTCAGTCTTATGTCCGAGGTTACGTCGTCGTCAATTACGAAGTGAGTCTATTTCTATTCATTCCAGTGTATATTTCACTCTTTAACTCCTGTGTCTTAGTCATAACAGTCTATAGACTTTTTGGACCTGACAGATCAGCAGAGGTGGAAAAAGGACTCAAATGTTGTAGTCCAGTAAAAGTGCTGTTACTTCAGTGAAATTTAACTGAAGGACAAGTAAAGTTACCATTATAAAAGTCTACTCAAGTAAAAGTAAAAAGTAGCTCATAAAAAATTTACTCAGAGTAGAAATTACGGAGTTACTTTTTTTTTTTTTTTTAACAGCGGGGGGGGGGGGATGAGGGATTCTAGTGTAGTTCAAAAAAGATGAGCAGATATAAATCTCACACTAGTTGTTTTTAACTGAAGGAACCTTTGCATAATAAAGCTGTTGTCTTTCTTGTGCTTGAAAATCAAAGTGGTCACTTAAATGTGGCGTCACGTCCCAGTCTAGTGTCGCCGCACAGCAAAAGACTGGATCAGGGTTCAGTTATAAACTGTATGGAAATGGTGGCATATGGCAGAAAGAACTAGATCCAGTCATTAACTGATGAAATAATGAGGTTTGTATCGCTTTACACACACACACACACACACACACACACACACACAC